>OU612060.1:79959094-80264094 GCA_914767635.1 Melanostoma mellinum | reverse complement strand
TGAAAAAGAGACGGTGGGTCGTTATCGGTCGGCTCTTGTCATCCTGAATAAGGAGTCATTAGAACCCCTGTCGGCACGCGGGGGTGTTATTCAGTACGGCTTTGACAGCCTAGTGCTGAAAATATACAAAAAAGATGAGGACGCTGCAAAGCTTCCAAAGCAAACGGCTGAATCCGAAGCCAAGGAGTCCACTGCGAGCGTCGAATCTTCCATCATGGAGACAGACGCGGCAAATTGCTCTGATTTTAGTTCCAATTCATTTCTCTTGTACAAATAGCACGTTGTTAGACTTAATATTTACCAACATCAGAAGCAAAGTTTATTTTAATCAAGTTGCAGCCCCTGCGTTTTCTAAACATGATTTAATTTTTGCCACTTTCAATATTTCATTTGCCAAAGCACAGCGATCGATCTCATATAGAGATTTTAAATCTTTGAATGCTGATTTACTTCAAGCTGATCTGGAAAGAGTGAACTGGCATAGCTTTTATAATTATTTATCGTCAAACGATCAAGTTGATATGTTTAATAATGTAGTTCTTAGCTTATATAATACTCATGTGAAGTTGATAACCAAAACTATTACCAATTCTTTTGTAACTTGGTTTACTCCAGAGATTATAGAACTAATAAACCAACGAGACTTAGCATTTAGAAGATGGAAAAGATTTAGGTTACCTGAATTATATACTAACTTTCGAAAACTGAGAAATGTTGTTAATTTTGAAATACGTAAGGCTAAGCGGGACTTTTACTCGAGACATTTGAACACCAATCTGCCATCAAGAACTCTATGGAAAAATATTCGAGGTATAGGAGTTGGAAGCCAAAACGAATTTGACTTTTCTGATACTGATTTGAATGACCTCAATAACAAATTTGTGCAGTACCCTACAACAACGTTGAACATGCACTCTTCGAACATTTTGCAAATTTCTACCGTCGGTGGTTTTGAATTTCAAAGAGTTGAGCAGTCAGATGTGGTTGAAGCGCTTTAAGCATCAAATCAAAATCGTCCGGCCTTGACGACATTCATCCTTTATTTATTAAAATTATTTTACCTTTCATCCTCCCTACTCTAACTCACATATTTAATACTGCCTTGATGATGATGACGTCTATCTTTCCGAGTGCCTGGAAGTCTGCAAAAATAATACCACTTCCAAAAAATAGTAGCAATTCACAAACGCCGCCTGAATTTCGCCCAATTTCCATATTGCCTTTCTTGTCAAAAGTCTTTGAGAAAATTCTCCATAAGCAAATATCATCTCATGTGCAACAGAACAACCTTTTCTGTAGTAACCAATCAGGTTTTCGAAAACAGCATAGCTGTGCTTCCGCGTTGTTAAAAGTTACAGATGATTTAATCATTGGATAGAGATCATAATTCGCTGCTAGCACTCCTTGATTTTTCCAAGGCTTTCGACACAGTGAACCATTTAAAGCTAGTGTCAAAACTTTTAACACAATATAATTTCTCTTCTTCTGCTGCTTCTCTGATAAAGTCATACCTAACTGGCCGAAATCAAGCTGTTTTGATCGGCAATACTATGTCGAATTTCAACAGGATCTATTTTGGGCCCCCTTTTGTTCTCTATGTTCATCAATGACCTCCCTGACTGTATTACTTATTCCTCTATTCATTTGTACGCGGATGACGTTCAAGTGTATTTAAGTTGCAAGAAAGAACTTATTGAAGACGCCATATCTAAGCTCAATCATGACCTTGATAGTATCCTCCGATGGTCATTTAAAAATGATTTATGTTTAAATGCAAAAAAATCTAAATGCGTGATTGTTTCCAAAAACTCAGTGGAACCTAATTGCCTTTCTAAAGTTCACATAAATAATGAGCCCATTGCTTTCGTTGATAAGGCAAAAAATCTTGGCATTTGGTTTGATAACAAATTAAGATGGGATATATACATGTTCGTACTGTTATAGGAAAAATATATGGATGTTTGCGTAACCTATTTATGTTTCAGTTTTATACCCCTGTTAATACAAGACTTTTGTTAGTTAAAGCTCTTATAGTAATGCGGAAACTAGAAGAAAACTTAATGTCGTCTTCAATAACGCTACTCGTTATGTGTATGGCTTAAGGTCACGTGATCACATATCGGAATATAAAATGAAAATTTTGGGTTTAACACTGGATAAATATTTTGACTTTTTAATAATAAAATATCTACATAAAATTATTACTTCAAAAAAACCATACTAGCTATCTGTATGAGAAGCTGACCTTTCCAAATTCATTCTCGCGTACTTTCACTATAATTCAACCACGAGCTACATGCCTCACAACTGAGCGGCAATTTTTTTGTTCGCGCTATTCGCTTGTGGAACAGTCTTCCTCTTGGCAGCAGACGACTCTGTTTTGAAAATCGCTTTAGTTCTTCAGTTTTTTCATACTTGGCAAGCAATAATAGGTAGGATTTAGGGTAATTTGATTAACATGTTGTCTCATTTGTACATTCTTTTATTTTTTGCTTTCTTTATTTGTATAAGTAATCAATAATCATTCTTTAGTTATTCTTTAATTATTCTTTTGTGTAATCTTTGTAAATGTTGTTTAGTTCTTTAATAAAAATATCAAAATATCAAATATCAAAAAATTCTTTGGAACAGCCGTCTTGCTCGAAACTGGTCGAAAAGACTACAAAAATAGTGTCTGATCAAGACGCAACTGAAAACAAATCATCCGATAAGGACGAAAACAACAAAGGTGGAGTCTTAGACTCCGACGATGAAATGCTTGGGGTTCTCCTTTCTGAGGATCAGTTGCTAGACTCCGCTTCAGATATGTGTAATGGGGTTCAGATAGTTTTCAAAAGATTAATTCGTTATAGAAGGTGTTGGTATAGGATGTGGACAAGAAGACAATTTCCACGTTCCACTTTCCTGCTTAAGAAAATAATAGAGAGGTTCGTGTCTAGAAGAAGGGGAACTAGATCTCGAATAAATGGAGTGGTGTAGGGTTCCTATAAAAATGACAGAGAGAAGACGCTTCGTTAACTTAGACAAGTAAACCGGCAGAGAAGTATGTGTGCATGGTGGGGTGATTTGTTTAATTGGGCTGAATTTTATCTAAAAAGTTTAAATTTTATTACACCTATTTTTGAAAAATTCGAAATTGAATTTAAAAACTAATCTTGAAATTTTCTGGTTAAAATCCAGAGCGAAAACTCTAATAAACATTGAGCGGAAACGCTTCCATGTTGAAAAAGCCCAAGCCAAGCTATCTTACGTGAGAGAGAGGTAAGAAAAATGGTGGAGACAATCAGTCAGTTGGGTTAGAAATTCGGTGGAAGACGGCTCGTGGCAGAGTTGAGTCGCGTAGAGATTTTGTTGTACAGTCAAGAAGAAAATTCAGTAGAAATATAGTTGAGAGCAAAGTTTTTTTTCTTGAATAAAACTTATCTGAATTGGCCGGCTAATACGCGATCGAAGGTTTTGATGGACGCTGTGTAAATTCCACGCACACAGATTAGTAAATTTACAATCGGTCGTATAAGCGTCCCGGTCACACCATCAATCACACGCCATCATTCACGTCCGCAGTCAAACCATTCGTGCTCACAGGATAATTATATTGTTAATCGCCACGATTACACTATCAATCAAACACCATCATTAACACACCATCATTCACGTCTTCAGCCAAACCATTCATTCAAAACTCACGCTCACAGAGTAGTGTTTGTGTTCTCGTCACTATCACACGAACAGGCACACATCGTCAATCACTCACCAAGCATTCTGACATTTTCAGTCTAAGAAGACGTACCTGTCCCTAACACCCACGTGACGCCGACGCGACGCATGATCAATCACCTGTTGGTCGTACAGACAAACAAGCCTAGAAAATAGCTCCAGATCTCGTCAACATCACATGATCAATCACACGCAACTAATCACACCGTCAAGCATATCGTCAATCACGCATCTTTAATACCGCATCAGTTTTTGTCCTCATCCCACGATCGATTTCATCATCAATCACACGTCAATCAAGAATTTAGTCAAAGATCAAGTGTTCTAGGTTAACGATCAGGAGGAATGGAACTATAAGTTTTCCATTAAAGGGTGGATGTGGTATCCGTGAGGCCTGTCAGTAGGTGAAAGTTAATGTGGTTTTAAAGTAAACCAGTGGTGAGTCATTATTTAGGGGGCTACCGCAATAATAATGTTGGAGGTCGCGGTTGCCAAGGACGTTACATCACGATGTTACGTGGGTGGGCTTTCCTCTTTGGACAACAACATCTTGTCCATTCACTTCTCCAGGGTTGCCAACGGTCAATTTCTTTATGCGCGCGATAGTTCTTAGAAGTGAAGCTAACAGTTCGTTTTTCGTTTAAATTAGGACGGTTTCATGTCTCAAATTTTATTTTTGAACCAGCTTTTTTCTTGTATTTATGATACGACTTAACACCTTGTTGTAGATTGGCATGTAAATACGTAACAAACGTTCAGTGTTTATTGGCACGAACCCATCCCATTTCGACGAGCAGAGCTTCGGCTTCCAGCAAGCATGCCATGCCAGAGTATATCACTGAACACCCTTCATTCCTACTGCCAGGATGGGCCTTTGAGCACCCTGTAAGCTAGGGGTCGTAATAGTGGTACAAGGAGTGAAGGTTTGTAACGACACTAAAAAAATCGTGTGTGAAGCTAACGTGCTGAGATGATGGACCATGAGACTTATAGCACCTTCCCTTAGGAAGATTAAATTTAGTTTTCGCATGAAAGTCCTTACAAAACCAAACAGGTTCCGTTACAGGTGGCGCCCATCATGGGGCCCGAAATTCGTCTTTTTTGAAAACGAAAATGTAATAGCGGTTATGAAATTTTTTGTCGAAGAAGTTCACTCGAGGAATGGCTCGATGAGAGTCTAGTCAGCTTTTAATTATCCGGAAGTTTTTGTTTTAATTGAACCTCGTCTGTTGTAGTAATGCTGACTTGCTTTCCTCGACCTCGATTTTGGTGTTGGCTTTTATGTCCGCATTTGGATGTTAAGTACCTGGTGGTCGGTTGCATTAAGGCTAAGGAATTTTGTGGAACGAGTCTAAAATAGCAATGCTTTTAGTCTTCTAACCGGTGGTTGGTGATCAAGCTCCCGACGCACGCCTGTAGTAGAAGCATAGAGATAGTTAGGATAGATTCACCTTTTTCTATAAAGAAGTTCTCTCACGTATAACAACATAAGAACCGCTGAGGAAGTTTGAGTTTGAAGTATGTGTGTGACTTTGGACACATTAGCCGGTCAGGAGTCGAACCTGTATTTTTGACTATAGTGTCAATCGCAAACTGACGTCCGTTGGATGGGTGATATATTCCCTCTTCAAGCTGTTGCGATCAGCAGCACTTCCTGTGGATAGTTTTTTTTCTGCATACTGAACTGATATTTGTTTGAGTCTCGCCATGATGGTTAATGGTTCAGAAGAAGCGTTAGACTGACGTCCAGTGGGTGGGTGATAAATTCCCCTTCCCGACTGTTGCGATCAGCTACAAATTCGTTGGATAGTTCATTGTTCTTGCGCATGCTTCAACTAAAAAGGTTAATCCGAACTTAGCAATATAAAATTTTTCTAGGAATTTCGCGTTTTTTTGTTTTATCAATTTTAGAGTAGAAAGAGAGAAAGAGTTAACTCTGGGGGGAGAAGTTATGGGTCTCCTTATTGGTGCGCCAGTCAGGCCCTCATTACTTATCACATCCACCCTTAAATTATATGACAACATACGTACCAATATTTGATTGGAATTGACAAGCATCATTATATGCCTTAAGTTAAGCTGATAATTGAGTCTTGCAATTGAACATTTTTAGAGAATAAATCAAAATTTGTATATACAGCTGTTGTGCTGTTGGGTTTAAGTTAAATAAACGTAAGGTTAAGTTTCTGGTATCGTTATATTTTTTTTTTTAGTAATTTTTTTATTCTAAACTTTAGACACACTCGTTAAATTATCGAAGTCAATCATCTAAGGTATAACTAGTATTGGTTAGTTTCAAAAAGTTTTGCCTCCGGTCTTTCAATCATTATTTAGCTATCTGTTGATTGGGGTAAACTGTTTTTTTTTTTTTTCTTTATAATTTTTAAGGCAATTGAAGCCAGTTATTATAGGAGTAGTTAAAATTTGTTTTTTTGAGAGTTCGATTGATTTTTTTTACGTTTAAAAATGCCTAGACAACGAAGAGTGTCCTTGTCAGACTTTCGTAAACGAAAGGGCTTACGAAGCAATCCAAAAACAGTTTCGGAAAACCAAACGGGAGTAGCAATAAGTCAGATTAGGAACGCAGAGATTTCTTCAAGTGAAAACGCGGAGGATGAGGGAGCTGCGTCTTTAATGGCACAAGGGTTAGAGACGGGTGCAAATTATAGGGGTTTATCGCGAAACGATACAGAGCAGCCTGAGAGGGTAAGAGGAGAGCTGGCAGAGGATGAAATCCTTACCGACTATATTGAAGAAGTGGTCACGGCAGCTATAGGATTAAACAGAGTGAAAGAGATGGAGTTTTTGAGGGTGGAAGCGGAAAGAAGCAGAGTGTACCTACAAGAACAAGTCGCAAACATTGTACGCCAGACTTTGTCAAGTATCACACCCTCTGCAACTCCACGTCGACACTCAGAAACTCAAAATGTTCCTAACATGGTTCCGGGTGTACCAGAACGGAGGGATCTGCCAACTCAGAGTAACGTCGATGCTACACACCATCAAGCAGGACACACGTATCCTCAGTATGAGTCGACATCACATCCGCCAAATCAGAGACGCAGAGCCGCTAATGACGATTTTTTACGCCAGTTGGAGAATTTGAACTTGAGTGATCCTATGGGTAGCACTTTTCGTTCTGCCCCAGCGGCGTCGGCTTTCAGGTACCACCATTTTCACAAATGGGGGCTGAAATTTGACGGTAAACAAATGACGGTAGATGACTTCTTCTTTAGGTTGGATAGGCCTAGAAATTCGTATCTTGTAAGCTGGGAAGAAATAGTGCAAAATTTTCACCATTTTGTCTCCGGGAATGCGAGCAATTGGTTCTGGATGTACATGAAAGCCAAGCCCAACGCAAATTGGGAAACTCTTAAGAATGCTCTGATTGAACAATATCGTAGCCTCGAAACAGACTCTGAACTTTCTAGGAAACTTTTCGATAGACGTAAACAACCTTCGGAGACGTTTGACGAATTTTACTCAGCTGTTCAGGAGATCAATAGTAGGTTACGAGTTCCAAAACAACCAGAAGAGTTAGTAGAATTGTTGAAGCTGAATGTGAAGAGGCGTATGGGTGAACTCCTAATTACTTTTCGTACAAATAGTTTATCAGAAATGATCTACAATTGTAGGAAAATAGAAAAATATTTGAATAGTCAAGACTATAGAGTTCTCAAAGACCCAAATTTTCTTTTCAACAACAACCCCATACAGTACGCAAAAATATTTCAGAGTTAGAAGCAGAACACCTAGAAACAGATCAGGCAAATCTGGAGGCTTTCAACACAGTAAGAGACAGTCGAAGCTTAGCATGCTTCAACTGTAAGGAAAAGGGCCATACTTACTTCGAATGCCAAGTTCCTCAAAGAAACTTGTTTTGTTATAGATGCTATGAAAATACTACCGTTCCTCAAAGCCCCCGTTGCTCGGGAAACGGCCCGAAGAGCAGTCCTATGTCCAGGGGAAACTGTTCGCAAAATCAGAGAATGGACACGCAGTATATGTGCGGAATACCACAGATACTACAAAACAAGCAAATATCCCAATTTCAATTTTATCACGTCAAAACCCCAGTCAATTATCCATTCCAAAGTCAGAAGTCCGCCCAAATCCTACCGAAACTGCCCTAAAAACCCTTCCATCGAAAGAACATCCCAAAACTTTGCACGAAAGGTTACAAAATTATTACAAAGTCAGAGATAGAATTTTTGGGGCGAGCGAGACAAAAACCCCAGTGTCTGAAAAAGTTCTAAAACTTCGAGAAAAATTCAAGAACAAAAAGCGTGAGTTCAGGTCAATTGAAGCGACGACGTTGTGTAGTAGTGAAGATCCTTGACCTTATGCTAGTGTTTAGCTCTTTGGTGAGTCGATATTAGGGTTGCTTGGTAGCGGAACTAGCCTAAGTTGTTTAGGGGAAGGGGGGATCGATTTTCTAGCAAAAAACAATGTAGACTATGTTAAATTAACTCAGAAGATAAAAACTGCAGACGGAAAAAACCAGGCCATAATAGGCAAAATCACAGCAAAAGTGACGTACAAAGGAGTAACAAGAGATATACAATTGTATATTGTACCTTCCTTAAAGCAGCGGTTATACCTTGGTATAAACTTCTGGAGGGAGTTTAACATAGCCCCGAACCTCATATCGGAACTTTCAATAGATGATCCATTGCGAGAGCCAAGCCCCGATGCCCATGAACTGACGGAAAACGAATCAGAAACATTAAGGAAAACGATCAGAATGTTTCCTTCCTCTGCTGTATTAGGCCTTGGGAAAACATCACTGATTGAACACAAAATCGATACAGGCGACGCCGAACCAATCAAGCAGCGTTTTTACCCGATTTCTCCAGCAGTGCAAAAACTGATGTATGAGGAGTTGGACCGCATGCTCGTGCTCGGAGTGATAGAGGAGAGTTCCAGTGCATGGAGCTCCCCCGTGGTCTTGGTTCAAAACCAGGAAAGAATCGACTCTGCCTCGATTACAGAAAGGTAAATTCCAAGACGAGTGGAAACGCGTATCCGATGACTCATATAGAGGGTTTGCTGGCGCGTCTTCCAGATACCCGCTATATTTCTAGCATTGATCTGAAGGACGCGTTCTGGCAGATCCCTCTGGAGAAGTCGTCAAGGGAGAAAACGGCGTTTACGGTTCCAGGCAGACCCTTAATGCAGTTCAAGGTAATGCCATTTGGTCTGAAAAACGCGTGTCAAACCATGTGTGAAGTAATAGACAAGGTGGTACCCGCTTCACTGCGACATCAAATATTTCCGTATGTAGATGATTTGCTGGTGGTGTCAGGCTCTTTCAATGAACACATCGAACTGTTAGGTATACTAGCAGACAGACATAAGCAGGCAGGATTGACCATAAACGTTCAAAAATCGAAGTTTTGCTTCAAAGAATTGAAGTTTTTAGGTTATATGGTGGGTGATGGTTTTCTTAAGCCAAACCCTGAAAAGGTGTCGGCGATAGTCGACTTCCCAATTCCTACAACACATAGACAGGTCAGACGTTTCCTAGGTTTAGCTGGTTGGTATAGGAGGTTCGTTAAAGATTTCTCCACTCTAGCAAGTCCGCTAACAGATTGTTTAAAGAAAGGAACAAAATTTAAGATCGGGGAAGAGGCAAAGATAGGCTTTGAAAACCTGAAGAAAACTTTAACATCTGCACCAGTTCTGGTTAATCCAAAATATGATAAAGAGTTTATTATCCTCTGTGACGCATCAAACACTGGCATTGGATGTGTCTTATGTCAATTAGATAGCGAAGGTAATGAACGCCCCATATTTTATTACTCACAGAAACTCAACAAGGCCTAACGTAACTATAGTGTTACAGAGCACGAATGCTTGGCTGCAGTTGTGGGCGTCAAAAAATTCCGGGCTTATGTGGAAGGGCAACCGTTTAAGATTATCACAGACCATGCGAGCCTGAAGTGGCTGATGAATCAAAGGGATTTGAGTGGTCGTTTGGCGAGATGGAGCCTAGGTTAGGTTAGGTTAGGTTGAAATGGTTGTCAGGAAAACCAACTGACACACTTAGACCAGTATTTGGTCCGTTGTGATACCATAAGAATTAAGTGAGGAAGAACCCCACTTAACAAAACCATTTAGAGCTTTTTATGAAGCGAAAGAGATGAAGGATATCTGTGTTCGCCAGATCGTTTAGATCATCGAGGAAATATTTTCCAAGATGCCGTTTTCTTTTAATGGAGAGTGCAGGACATGAGCAGAGGAGGTCTGGAATAGTTTCTTCCTCCTCCTCATCTAAGCAACTTCTACAGAAGTCATTTGAGGGTACACCAAGTCTTATGGCGTGTCTGCCTATCAGACAATGTCCTGTAATGACATTGATTACGGAGCTAAAGTGCAATCTGGTTATGGATAGCAAATGCCTTGTGCGTTTTGGATCAAGTCCTGGCCATAGCTGTTTTGTTGCCACACACGTGGTGATACTGTTCCACCAATGATTTGTTCTATCCATTGCCTCTTGCTTTAGCATAAGTTTTTATGTAGCGATTGGTATACCGATATTCAACCTGCTGGTTGATATCGGTAGAACGGTTCCTTTTCTGGCGAGTTCATCGGCCTTACAGTTGCCCGCGATATCTCTGTGCCCCGGCACCCAAATAAGGTGAATATTGAACTGTTCAGCCATCTCCTTAAGAGACAGGCGACAGTTAAGGGCGGTTACTGAGTTCGTGGAAACGGCGCCGAGTGATTTGAGGGCTGCCTGACTGTCTGAGAAAATCCGGATATTCGCTGAGGATATCACGTTTTCTTTTAGCCATGATAGGACTTCTTTGATCGCCAGAATTTCCGCTTGGAACACGCTACAATGGTTTGGGAGCCGGAAAGAGAGACTTACGTTAAGTCGTTTTGAGTACACCCCGCAGCCAACCCCTTCCTCGGTTTTTGACCCATCTGTATAGAAATGAATTGAATCATCTCTCAAAAATTTTTTGTCTTCCCAGGTCGTTCTCGTTGGGATTGAGACATGGAACTTATTATCAAAAACCAATTGGGGGATGGTGTAGTCAGAGTGGCAAGGGATTGATCTGAATGTATTCAGGATTGTGGCATGACCGATGTTGTTATCGGTCCATTGGGAGATAGCTCTGATACGAGTGGCCGTACTTGCGGCCATTTGTTTACTGAAGATATCTAGTGGTATGAGATTAAGGAGTATATTAAGGGCAGCTGAGGGTGTTGGTCTCAGTGCTCCGCTTATACATAAACAGGCTGTTCATTGGACTTTGCTCAGATTATCGCAGTAGGTCCTTTTATCAAGAGCGGTCCACCATACCACTACTCCGTATGTGAGTATTGGTCTGATGACCGCAGTGTAGAGCCAGTGGGTGATTTGGGGGGAGAAGCCCCATTTTGTGCCAATGGCTTTTTTGCAGGAAAACAGGGCTACGGTTGATTTCCTGATTCTTTCCTCTATATTGGCTTTCCAGTTTAGCTTTTTGTCTAGGATAATACCTAGATATCTAGCTTCGTTGGAGAGTTGAAGTGGGATTCCATTTATTGATGGAGTTGTTAGTTGAGGAATTTTGTATTTCCTGCTGAAGAGAACGAGTTCGGTTTTCTGAGGGTTGACCCCTAGATCACTTTTTCTCGCCCATTTTACTAGTTTATTTAGAGCGGTTTGCATCAGATCCATAAGGACGTGAGCGTATTTGCCGGATACCGCAATGGAGACGTCATCTGCATATGCAATCACTTTGAATCCCTCAGCTTCTAGGTCAACTAGAAGTTCATTGACGACTAGATTCCATAGAAGAGGGGATAGAACTCCACCTTGCGGTGTGCCCCTGCTGACAGATCTCTTTGCAGAGAAATCTCCCAGTGTTGAGTTGATTCTTCTGCTTTTTAGCATAAGATTTATCAATTCCACTAAGGATTTGTCTACTTTGAGCTTCGTCAGCGCCTTTGTAATTGCAGAGTTGCTGACGTTGAAGGCACCCTCTATGTCGAGGAATGCGGCCAGAGTGTATTCTTTGTGATGGAGGGAATATTCTATAGTACGAACCAGGGTGTGAAGGGCCGTTTCTACAGATTTTCCCTTACAGTAGGCGTGTTGCGCTTTAGATAACAGTTTAGGATCTATAGCTTTACGCAGGTGGATATCAATCAGTCGTTCTAAAATTTTGAGAAGGAAAGATGATAGACTTATTGGTCGGAGATCTTTTGGATTTACATGGGATGATTTCCCAGCCTTAGGTATAAACACCACCTTGACCTCTCTCCACTGAGTGGGGATATAGTTTAGGGTGGTGCAGCCAATAAAAATCACTTCAAGGACAGGGATTATGATATCCGCAGCCTTTTGGAGCTCGGCTGGAATTATACCGTCTGGTCCAGGGGATTTATATGGATCAAAGCTGTTAATGGCCCAAAAAAGTTTTTCCCTTGTAATCAGATCGAGATTGTTTGGAGTTTTGTTGCTTGATACTATGGAATCATGGTTACATAAGATCTTGGAGCTGCCTGGAAAATGAGCGTCCAGAAGCAAGTTTAGCGTTTCTTCGCAGGATTCTGTCCATCCGTCAGCTGTTTTCAAACTGCTAGGCATGGTTGGACTCTTTGAGAGGATTTTTCTTAGTCTGGAAGCTTCTGAAGTATCTTCTATTTTTCCACAGAAGTTTCTCCAGGAAGTTCTTTTATTTTTCCTCAGCTGATATTAATATGTTTTGAGGGATTCCTTGTAGGAATCCCAGTCTGTTACGGTTTTAGATAGTTTAGCTCGGTTGAAACGTCTTCTACATTCTTTCCTGAGCGGTTCCAGCCCCGAGCTCCACCACAGTGGTTTCAATTTTCCTCTTATATTTATAAGAGGACAGGATCTGTGCAGTGAGAGGTTAAGAGCGGTGGTAAGATCATTGACTTTTTTGTCCAGATCCTGTTTGTTTGTAGGGTTTTGTAAAAGTTCAGGTTTAATAAACTTTTTCAGAGTTACCCGGTATTTTTGCCAGTCCGTTTTCCGATAGTTTCGGAAAACTGGGTGTTTGAGAGGTTCTTCAGTAAGATCAAATTGAATATATCTATGATCAGAAAAAGAGTGTTCAGTAGATACTTTCCAATTTGTAATCCTATGATGAACTGAATCAGAGACAAGGGTGATGTCTAGGACTTCTTGTCTGTTTCTGGTAATGAATGCAGGTTCATTGCCAGTATTACTTATTGTAAGGTTAGTACTTAAAGTAAAATCAAAAAGTGACTCACCCCTTTCATTTATGTCAGTACTCCCCCATACTGTGTGATGCGCGTTTGCATCGCATCCAATGATGAGGCAGATTTTCTGCCGTTCTGCTGCAGCGACAATCTTTTTCATCAGGTCGCCTGGAGGAGGGCCAGGATGGTCGTGGCCGAGATAAGCTGATACCAGCCAGTAGGTGTTCTTACTGGTTTGGTAACTAGCAGTAGTTACATCACAATTGCTGTAATCAGGGAGTAAAAATACATTAGTGCTACTTCTTACCAATATGCAGGATCTGGGTTCACCTTTGTCCTTTACATATAGCTGAGTATATCCAGGAGTCCTTAATCCATAAATGCAGGATTTGTTGATCCATGGTTCTTGGATAAGGACAACATCTTCCCCTCTTTTGTTCAGGCGGAGAAGAAGGGAGGCCGAGGCCTGTTTGGAGTGTTGGAGATTAATCTACGTTAACTTCACCATCTTGGTTGCAGCTAAGCAGACTAACCCCCACCACTGTTTGGTTGAGGTCGTCTTCAGACTTACTACCTGAAGTTGACCGTAAGAGGTCATCTTCCTTCAGGCCGTTCTCGGACATTGAGTCGTCTGTTTCGTCTTCTGATGTTACGGAGGAGGCACTTGGGGGATCTACTTCCATTTCAGGGCGTTTTTCGTCTTCAGCGCTTACCATGCTTGTTGTGTTCGGGGCAGAAGGAGCGTTTACGCTTTCTTCGTCTTTTTTATATATTCTTAAGGCTATGGTCGCCCATCCGAACTTAATCTTACCTTGGGTTTCAGATAGAGGGGCCATCGAGTCTTTGTTGATGACTATAATAGCCGATCTATTGGGACCGTCTGGTAACTCCAACTTTGCTACCTTCCAGTCATGAGTAGGTAGGGATGGGTTACCAAATTGGATCATCTTAAGAATTATTTCTTTGTCGGAGAGCTCCGCTGGTATTCTGATGCGAGCTCTTGGTCTGCAAGGAATTTCCTCCTTTGCTACAACTTCGATCTTTGCACCAGGCCAGAGACCTTCTAAACGGCTGACTGCAAGCTTATACAGACTTTGCGATCTCTCCCCATCAAAGGCAATAAGCTTGACTCGCCCCTGGTACCAACCCGCATCTTCAAAAGTTGCAGGTTCTCCCGGGTTTTCCATCATGAGAGCCCAATAGGAGGTCTGGAGCTTGTTCAAGATCATTGTCCACTGATCAAAAGTAATCGCGCCATCTGCATTGCTCTTGTCAATTATGGCGACTACTGTTTTGTCCTTTAACACTGTCGCGGTAAAATTTACCGCTACAAAAAGTATCCTTAGGATCCTTTCTCGTATCCCTTCCTCTTCTTCGTTTTTGGATGTGGCTGCATAATTCTGGGAGAGTTAGGGGCAACCAAGGTTCCATCAGCCTATGGTTTACTCACCCAGCATTATGCAAAAACACCCCACGTAGGGTGATGATGCAAAATTGGTCGAGGTTAGACCGACAAAGGGACAGGCGATCCCCAACGATGATCAAGAAGCGTGCAGACGGGCGGTCTCACGCAAGACAATGGAAAGGTCCGGTGTGAACACACACAGGTTGACACATCAACACAACGACATCATCAATGGTAGAAGATAAATGCTTACCCAACGATTTACGTCACTTTGACAAAACTAGTATGGCCTTCTGCCCAACCTAACTTTAATAAGGTACCCAAAGGTTGAAACGTTAAAGTTCTTCCCTCCTCCCCCAAATCTGCAAAAGAGGCCACCAGTGTAGGATAGGGATTTTCGGTTAGCTAAGATTTCCTCCTCCTATAGTTCTCCCGAAATAAAATGTTAAAAATGTTTATTAGGAATTGGTTTTGTTGACTTACTCGATTCACTCTCCACGCGAGTAAAGGTAACTGAGAGAATGCTCAGAGATAACTTACTTTCAATTTCAGCATAGTGCGATGTTTTTCACGAAGGTTGTAATATTAGGTGATCTAGGGGTCTGGACTCACCCATCAAGATCGGCAAGTGTTGGATGACACCAACCACTTGTCGAACTTTCGAACTTGGTGAATGGCGAGAGAGAGGGCAAGTTTTGGACGACACCAACAACTTGTCGAACTCTATGCATGTAGTGGTTGAGCATGCGCACTTTCGTTGGAATTCGACAGCGATGGCACAGCAAACCAACGGTGGCTGATGTCGTGATACTGAATCCACGAAAGTGATTGGTTGAATGTATGAATGTGTGTGTGTCTGAGAGCGGGGTTGAGGCCAGACAAAGAGCTAGGCTTGAAGTGGTGGACACTTCTTGGCTAGCTAGCAAAGAGATAAGAGAGAGAGTGAAAGATTTTCGATTTGAAGAAATTGAAAATAAGTTTTGGAAAAAATTTTGCGCCATATTTTTTTTTTTTAGTTTTAGTTTTTTTAGTGATTTTATTTCATTTTTAATAAAAAAAGAGAGTGAAACGAAGAAGTGAGGAAGATTTTGGAACAGAGAAGGATATTGGTGCAGATCAAATTGAGGAGACGATATTGAACAGGGAGAAATAGGAGCAGGAGATTTGATTTGAAAGATAAGTATAGTGAAATTTGTGCGAATCGTGTTATTTGGTGAAAGATTTGTGAGAAAGACTGTGTAGCCTCTTTTTCTAACGAATTATCCAGGAAATTGCCTGGCACGTGACCCCCCTTAATTTTGAACCCGTCTTGGGAATTTTCGGGAACTGCCATTAACAGTTCAACCTTCGGTAACCTTTATTCTTTTTTTTTCTGCTTTCAACGGTCCAACTGACCATCTTAGTAATCTTTACTACTTCTTTTTCTTACCTTGCTAATTTTACAATTTACACTACTTCATTTCTTTCCTTTTTTTGTACTTTGCCATACTCGTTTACCAACTTTTATACTTTCCTTCATATTGAAAAGACTTGGGTTTTTAATCCCGTCTTTGACAAGGTTTTCCCAACACAATAAAATCATTTCAACTTCCCTTTGGGATTTCAAAATACGTTGCTTCTTTTATTATTTACACATCGTTGTTTTCTTTTTTTTTCCCGGTCGTTATTTCTCTTTATTACTTTTCAGCTTCAAGGTTTGGAAATTTAACCTTTTCTTAAAAATTTTCTGGCGCCCACGATTACGAGGACACCCTGTCCTCCAATCTGATTATTTATCCCAACTTTATTACATCTTAATTCATCCACCCTCGATTAAATTAATTGTTTTCATCTGACCTATCTTACCCAATCATTATTTGCAACATCGAACACACCCCAGCTGAGCTAGTCGCGGTGGCAGCATACATTTGTTGCTGGATGCGCTTGTTTTCTTGCCAACACTTCCTACCAAAAACCATATGTCATTTCTATTCTTTTCGCACGCCGGCTGGCTGTGCAATTAATTACCCCTTTGATTCTATTTATTAGTTCGCGGTGTTTAAGTCTCGTTACCATCCTAAAGTTAGCTTACCTGGTTAAGAAATTTCAATATAGTAAATTCCAGCAAATAAAACAACCCCAAGGAAGTGTTTCGGTGAAGAAAAAGGTGCAACAAATTGGCACCCAACGTGTCGGGCTTGTGGAGTTTTTTTTTGATTGCATTCTGTGTTGTGGTACCGTTCTGATTTTGTGGTGATTTTGTGTGAAATTTCATTGTTTTTTGAACAATTCATTTGTGCGTTTTTCTTCTTCCTACAGGTTTAAACAAATAACAAATTCATCTCATCTGTGTGGCAGTGGCTGTTTCAAGTGGTTTTTTTTTTCTGGAAAGTGCGTGGTAATAGTATACATACATACGATTGTATACCCCAAGTAAGGTTTTTTTTTACTTTTCATTTTTATTGTTTTTTGGTTACTATTTATTTGACCTAGTTCATATTCATTTGCTATCTTTATACACATATACCTACATATACATACCTAATTTAAGTTAATTACTACGTGAAAGGAAATAATTTGATTTAAATTTGCATACATATTTACATTGTTGACATTAATTGGGTACAGCGTACCGGCTAGTTTGCCTGAATTTTGTTTTTTTTCTTTCCGAACCAAGTGCATTGGTGGTACATACTACATACAATTGATATTTTTCCTGGTGTATATTACTATCAAACGTAGATTATTTGGATCAATCTTGTTCACCCAATCTTATAATATATATAGTACAACATACCTACATACATAATTACATATAGTTAGAGTGATTTCGATTTTAATCTCGCCGGTTACTTGGCCTTGGTTTTGTTTTTTTTTCTCTTCTGCCTTGCTTTGGTGTACGTACAGTGCATTAAGCACTATTAACTGTTGTGCTAGTGAAACCCAGTGTTTCTCAAACTTTTTTGGTAGATCTGAATTGTTTTTTTGATTGAAATAATTTTGTGGTGCAGTAAATTTGAATACTTGAGAAATCAGAGATTGTGTGAAATTGAAATTGATTGTGAGTTGTGGTGTGAATTTTTTTTTTTTTTTTTTGGAAAAATTTTAAACAGGGTGTTTTTTTTTAAATTTTGTTCTGCAATCGAGTTGTTGATTTTGAAATTGAGATTGTGAGTTGTGGTGCATGCATATTCTATTTGAGCAAAGTTTTTTTTGGAAAAGAGTTTTTATCGATATTGTTGGTAGTTGAGTTAACCTTTTAAGATATCCATTGATATCGGTTACAATAATTTTCTTGGATTTTTGTCTGATAAAGTGTGTTTGATATCTTCGTGTTTTTGAAAACAGAGAGTTTATTTTATTTCTTTCTGTTTTGTTTTGAGAGTCTTTTTTTGAAATTTATATTTTGTGGTGTGTTCTGATAAAACTAAATAGTTGCTGTGGTTTTGCGAACATTAGTTGAATCGTGTTGAGGATTTGAAAGTTTGTCAGTGGAAGTTCAATTGTTTTTTTTTTAATTGAAAAGTGTTGTTTGCTAATAGTAAATATGAATATTGGTCGTTTGGCTCAAGATGAGCTTGCATATGAGATGCAAATTCGGGGGTTGAAGGTTAGTACGGTTGAGGTGATGAGAAAAGCTCTCAGATCCTCAAGGGTACAAGAGTCAAGGGGTTCTTTCGAAAACTCAAAGAGTTACCCATTTAGTTTTGAGGAAGACAATGAGGCTGTGAAGTTGAAAGTCGATGAAATTAAAGTATTGTTGAAGGATCCTCCAAAAGATCCGAAATCGTCTGAATGTGTTAAGTTAGTAACAAAGATTGAATGGGCGTTAGGTCGTATTGGCAGGGCGATTTGTGAGAATGATGATGATGAGGAAGTAGAGAGCGAATTAAAGAATGAATTGTTGCTATTATTGGGAGTGCATATAGGTGATAATGGGGATAGTGATTTGGAAGATGAATCCCCAAAGAAGAATGTAAGATCAGGAGGTGCAGGTGGCCGCTCGGTGAGCGTAAGCCCATTGCCAGTAGCGAGTGGTTCGAATGTGAGAAATGCAAGGGCAAGGGAACAGGGAACTGAAAATAATTCGATTAGTGAGCGAAATGTTGCTATGCGTATGAATGAGCAAAGAAGTGTTGAAAGTGCGAGTGAGTTGAGAATTAGAGAATTGGAAAGAGAGTTAGAACGTGAACGAAGAGCGAGTGAAGATAGAATGGCAAGAGAAAACAGAGTGGATCGAGAAATTAGAATGGATAGGGAAGATAGATTTGAAAGGGAAAACAGAATGGATAGGGATAATAGATTCGAAAGGGAAGATAGGATGGTAGGGAACCATAGTGTGTACGAAAGGTATGAGAGAAAAGTTGAACGTGTGGGAAAGTGGGGTGTGAAATTTACGGGAGAGTCTGATGGTTCGTCTGTGAATTCATTTTTAGAACGGGTCGAGGAGTTGCGTGTAGCGAACGATGTGTCTGAGGCACATTTGTTCAAATCGGCGACGGAATTATTGAGTGGAAGAGCCCTCTTATGGTTTAGGACCGTAAGGAGTGAGCTGAGGAACTGGCAGGAGCTAGTTCAGGAAATTAAGGCGGAGTTCCTTCCTGTGAACTACGATGATCTTCTCTTGGAAGAGATTAATCGTAGATCCCAAGGGAAGGACGAAACCTTCGGCGCATACCTCGCCGTGATGAGGACGTTGTTTAGGAGGTTAGGTGAGCCGTTGAGTGAGAGTCGAATGCTTGGTATTTTGAAGAAAAATGTGGATCCATTCTTCCAAAAGCAAATAGCTAGCGCTAAGCCGACTACGGTGAAGGAGCTTGCGGTGCTTGGAAGAGAGATGGACACATTGAAGGCGAATGTGGATTCTTTTACTCCCCCCCCCCTCTCGTGGAAAAAATTTTTTGGAACCGGAGTGTGGTTATCAACCTGGTGCGGCAGGTCAACACCGAGTGGCGGTTGTTGAGTCGGCACCAGATAACCCATTCCGAAGGGTCGTTAGGTGTTTCAATTGCAATAGAGAAGGTCATTTTTCGAATGCGTGTTCGGTTGCTAAGAAATGTTTTGGTTGTGGTGCGTCGAATGTTTATCGTAGAGATTGCAAGAAATGTTCAGGGTCGGGAAATGGGCAACGGACTCTCGGGTCAGCAGGACGAGAGCTCCGTCGCAATTAGTTAGGTCGTCTGCTGACGATCAGCTGGTGGACAGGGTTGAGTTAGGGTTTACACTCGCGGCAAATGGTAGGGATAGTCGACCTTATTTGAAGGTCAACATTTTTGGCATAAGGTTTTTAGGGCTTTTAGATTCTGGTGCTTCTCGCACAATAGTAGGTAGGGATGGGTGGAGAATTTTGAAGGGTTTAGGATTAACGTTAGGGAAATGTAGCATAGGTTCGGTTGCGCTAGCGGATGGGGCGGGAGTAGGAGTAGTTGGATCATTGTCGCTTCCAATGGAGGTGGAGGGCAAATCCATACTACTAGAGTGTTTAGTTATACCAAACCTCCCACATTTATTGATCCTTGGCGCAGACTTTTGGGCGCTATCGGGAATAGTCCCGGATTTGAGATCAGGTGTGTGGAGTTTTTCAGATCAGGAAGCAGTTGCCTCAATAATAGATGTAGGGTCCATTAGGGAAAAATCTCATTTAGGTAGTGAGGATAGGGAAAAGTTAGATAGGCTTTTAGAACAGTTATTTCAGGAAATGACTGAGGGGTTAGGCTGTACCAAGTTAGTTGAGCATAGGATTAGGACGACTGCAGAACCGATCAAGCAGCGGTATTACCCTGTGTCCCCCGCAATCCAAAAGAGTATTGACAAGGAGCTTCAGGAGATGTTAGATGCTGGAGTTATTCAGAAATCTACAAGCCCTTGGGCATCTCCGATTTTGCTCGTCAAGAAAAAGGATGGAAGCTTTCGGTTTTGCGTCGATTATAGGAAGCTTAACGCTGTTACTGATAGGGACGCTTATCCACTTCCGTTTATCTCAGCGATTTTGGATAAGCTTAGGAACGCTAGGTTTTTGTCATCTCTGGACATTAAGTCTGCTTACTGGCAGATACCCATGGAGGAGGAATCGCGCAAGTACACAGCCTTTACAGTGCCTGGCCGTGGTCTTTTTGAGTTTTTGAGGATGCCGTTTGGTCTCCATAACTCCCCGGCAACGTGGCAAAGGTTTATAGACGACGTTTTGGGTCCCGACCTAGAACCTTACGTCTTTGTGTACTTGGAGGACATCATCATCGTCACCGATTCCTTTGACAAACACTTAGAAATTTTGCAGGAGGTTTTTAAAAGATTAGTAGGAGCGGGGTTAAAAGTAGGTAGGGAAAAATGTAACTTTTGTAGGCCTTCTTTGAAATTTTTAGGGTATGTAGTGGACAGAAACGGACTCCATGTGGACCCAGAAAAGGTCGAAAGCATGTTGAAGATTCCGGCCCCGAAAAATATCAAAGAAGTTAGAAGTTTTATAGGGACTATTTCTTGGTACAGAAGGTTTGTTCCAAATTTTGCAATTTTAGTTAGGCCTCTTACGGATCTTCTTAAGAAAAGTAAGAAATTTGATTGGACCCTAGAGTGTGAGGAAAGTTTTAGGAAAGCCAAGGAGTGCTTGGTCACGGCACCGATTCTTACGTGCCCGGATTTTTCTCGACCGTTTGTTGTTCAAACAGACGCGTCTGATTACGGGATCGGAGCCGTGCTTTCTCAAGAGTTTGAGGAAGGAGAAAAGGCAGTCTGCTATATTAGTAGGTCTCTCAATAGAAGTGAGAGAAATTATTCTACGACAGAAAAAGAATGTTTGGTAGTTTTGTGGGCAGTTGAGAAGTTGTGGGCATATATCGAAGGTGTTCGGTTTACGGTCGTAACGGATCATTACTCGCTCGTGTGGCTGAACAATCTGAAAGATCCGCAAGGTAGATTGGCTAGATGGGCCATCCGCCTACAGCAATTCGACTTCAAGATCATCCACAGGAAGGGGAAGGAACATGTTGTTCCAGACATGTTGTCGCGGGGAGTTCCAGTAGTGGCTGGTATCTCGGATGCGGATACTGATCCTTGGGTGGAGAAAATGATCTTGCTAGTCGAAAAGCAACCGTTAGTTTATCCATCTTGGAGAGTAGAGAATAGGAGACTTAATAAACATGTGAAAGCGAAACATGTTGTAGTCTGTGAGAGTAGTGAAGAATGGAAGTTAGTAGTAGGGAAAAAGGATAGGTTCGATATTTTGAAACAGTGTCACGATAGTCCACTAGCGGGACACATGGGGGTTAGGAAAACTTATGCTAGGGTATTAGAAAAATATTATTGGCCAAAAATGAGGGTAGATATAACGCGTTACGTGAAAAACTGTAAAATTTGCCAAACAGTGAAACCAATCAACGAGAAGCCAGCTGGTCTTATGTCTGAAAGGGAAGGTACCTCCAAACCGTGGGAAATGGTATGTGTGGACTTGGTGGGTCCACTACCAAAATCATCGAGGGGTTACATCTACATCCTCACCGTTGTTAACTACTTCACCAAATTCCCCCTTTTATTCTCTCTGCGTTCTGCAACTGCGAAAGCAGTGTGCAAAGAGTTGGAAGATAATGTCTTTCTACTTTTCGGCGTACCCAAGTGGATCGTATGTGACAACGGTCCCCAGTTCCGTAGCAAGGAACTGAAAGCGCTTACCGCAACCTACGGGTCACAACTCCGTTTTACAGCGCATTACCACCCGCAAGCAAATCCCGCGGAGCGCATTAACCAAATTATAAAAACTACTCTTCGAGCCTATGTATCTGAGAATCATCGAACCTGGGACTCGCAATTGGCAAAGGTGGCCTGTGCGATTAGGACATCCCAGCATGAGGTGTTAGGAGTTTCGCCATATTTTGCGAACTTTGGTAGGAACATGGTCACATGTGGCCGTGATATAGGATATAGGGATAGCGATAGGGACCAAACAGGAGTAGTAGATAGAGAGAAACAATTTAGGAAGCTACGAGAAGAGATAGCGAAAAAGATAGGCGCGGCTACCAAGAAGTCCGTGCAAACATATAACCTTCGCAGGCGTGATGTTCAATATCAGCCTGGCGATTTGGTTTGGCGAAGAAATTTCGCACTTTCAGATGCCGCAAACTATATTGCAGCTAAATTAGCTCCTAAATTTGTTGGGCCCTACCGCATATCGAAGCGGACGTCACCTTGGACGTATATCCTAACCGATGAGAATGGCAAAGATCGCGGAACTTGGCACGCAAAGGATTTAAAACCTTATTGCGATGATTCAGACACTTAGTCTATAATCAAGACCCCCAATTACATAAAAGTATCTTTACTTTCGTTTTTTTTTTCTAACGTTACCTTTTTACGAAGTCCATTCTTCTTCTTTTATTAATCGTAATTTTAAAATTTCATTGCCTTTTAACTTTTTACTTTTATTAAACTTCTGCTTTACTTTTAACTTTCAATTCTTACTCTATCTTTAGTTTAACTTTAGTTTTTAACTTTCAATTGTCAAATTGATGGAAAATCGTTAGTGTTGTGTTGTCTTCCTATTCTTCGTTCCTTTAACCTAGTTTCACCTTAGGAAATGGTTTATATTTCTTTGAAATGTAAACACATTTCCTGGGAGGTAAGGGTGGGATTTGTCGCGGTAAAATTTACCGCTACAAAAAGTATCCTTAGGATCCTTTCTCGTATCCCTTCCTCTTCTTCGTTTTTGGATGTGGCTGCATAATTCTGGAAGAGTTAGGGGCAACCAAGGTTCCATCAGCCTATGGTTTACTCACCCAGCATTATGCAAAAACACCCCACGTAGGGTGATGATGCAAAATTGGTCGAGGTTAGACCGACAAAGGGACAGGCGATCCCCAACGATGATCAAGAAGCGTGCAGACGGGCGGTCTCACGCAAGACAATGGAAAGGTCCGGTGTGAACACACACAGGTTGACACATCAACACAACTACATCATCAATGGTAGAAGATAAATGCCCACCCAACGATTTACGTCACTTTGACAAAACTAGTATGGCCTTCTGCCCAACCTAACTTTAATAAGGTACCCAAAGGTTGAAACGTTAAAGTTCTTCCCTCCTCCCCCAAATCTGCAAAAGAGGCCACCAATGTAGGATAGGGATTTTCGGTTAGCTAAGATTTCCTCCTCCTATAGTTCTCCCGAAATAAAATGTTAAAAATGTTTATTAGGAATTGGTTTTGTTGACTTACTCGATTCACTCTCCACGCGAATAAAGGTAACTGAGAGAATGCTCAGAGATAACTTATTTTCAATTTCAGCATAGTGCGATGTTTTTCACGAAGGTTGTAATATTAGGTGATCTAGGGGTCTGGACTCACCCATCAAGATCGGCAAGTGTTGGATGACACCAACCACTTGTCGAACTTTCGAACTTGGTGAATGGCGAGAGAGAGGGCAAGTTTTGGACGACACCAACAACTTGTCGAACTCTATGCATGTAGTGGTTGAGCATGCGCACTTTCGTTGGAATTCGACAGCGATGGCACAGCACACCAACGGTGGCTGATGTCGTGATACTGAATCCACGAAAGTGATTGGTTGAATGTATGAATGTGTGTGTGTCTGAGAGCGGGGTTGAGGCCAGACAAAGAGCTAGGCTTGAAGTGGTGGACACTTCTTGGCTAGCTAGCAAAGAGATAAGAGAGAGAGTGAAAGATTTTCGAGTTGAAGAAATTGAAAATAAGTTTTGGAAAAAATTTTGCGCCATATTTTTTTTTTTTTTTTTGAGTTTTAGTTCTTTTAGTGATTTTATTTCATTTTTAATAAAAAAAGAGAGTGAAACGAAGAAGTGAGGAAGATTTTGGAACAGAGAAGGATATTGGTGCAGATCAAATTGAGGAGACGATATTGAACAGGGAGAAATAGGAGCAGGAGATTTGATTTGAAAGATAAGTATAGTGAAATTTGTGCGAATCGTGTTATTTGGTGAAAGATTTGTGAGAAAGACTGTGTAGCCTCTTTTTCTAACGAATTATCCAGGAAATTGCCTGGCACGTGACCCCCCTTAGTTTTGAACCCGTCTTGGGAATTTTCGGGAACTGCCATTAACAGTTCAACCTTCGGTAACCTTTATCCTTTTTTTTTCTGCTTTCAACTGACCATCTTAGTAATCTTTACTACTTCTTTTTCTTACCTTGCTAATTTTACAATTTACACTACTTCATTTCTTTCCTTTTTTTGTACTTTGCCATACTCGTTTACCAACTTTTATACTTTCCTTTATATTGAAAAGACTTGGGTTTTTAATCCCGTCTTTGACAAGGTTTTCCCAACACAATAAAATCATTTCAACTTCCCTTTGGGATTTCAAAATACGTTGCTTCTTTTATTATTTACACATCGTTGTTTTCTTTTTTTTTTCCCGGTCGTTATTTCTCTTTATTACTTTTCAGCTTCAAGGTGGAAATTTAACCTTTTCTTAAAAATTTTCTGGCGGCCACGATTACGAGGACACCCTGTCCTCCAATCTGATTATTTATCCCAACTTTATTACATCTTAATTCATCCACCCTCGATTAAATTAATTGTTTTCATCTGACCTATCTTACCCAATCATTATTTGCAACATCGAACACACCCCAGCTGAGCTAGTCGCGGTGGCAGCATACATTTGTTGCTGGATGCGCTTGTTTTCTTGCCGACACTTCCTACCAAAAACCATCTGTCATTTCTATTCTTTTCGCACGCCGGCTGGCTGTGCAATTAATTACCCCTTTGATTCTATTTATTAGTTCGCGGTGTTTAAGTCTCGTTACCATCCTAAAAATAGCTTACCTGGTTAAGAAATTTCAATATAGTAAATTCCAGCAAATAAAACAACCCCAAGGAAGTGTTTCGGTGAAGAAAAAGGTGCAACAACACTTCGCTAAAGGACAAGTCTTTTCTGGTGGAGGTGCTATGCACCTTTGATCGCTTAGGTTCCGGGATGGTTCCTTCGCATGATCTGTTTCTTTTTGAGGAATCGCCGGTGGGGATTTTGGCAATGATGCTCTTAGCCCACGTAAGTTTAGCGTCCGCATCAGAAGCTCGCTTGTCTATTGGTGTTTCACCAAGAATCTTAACTAGCCTCCTTGCATTTCGCCGTTTCCTACGATTTGGGGGTGGGAGCTTCTCTTCCTCACTGGGAGCAGAGCATATTTCAGCGCCACTCTCACTGGGAAGGGAAATTGCCTCAGTGCTCGTTAGAGGGGGGGGGGGTTCTTCCTCTCGGTCAGACCGTAATTCACGGTGTCGTGAGTTGGAACAGACCCCTCCGTGCACTCATGAGGATGGGATTGGGTTGTGGAATTGGGAGTGCAGCAGAGATTCACTGCTGCACGGTCAATGATTTGGGTACTGGTTTCCGCATTTGGTGAAGTGCTGGCGTGACAAGCAGAGGGTACACAATAATTCACTGCTTCCCCTTTTTTTGCCAAGGGCAATTCCACCAAATTTGGAGGTTGAGTACTACCAATGACGGCGTTTGCACCACCACTGGTCGTAGCGTCTAGGATTGAAGGTGTTCCTCCCTCCCCAGATGGTTTTTCAACCCTTCCAGTGAGTTTGGTCGACCCACAGTCCCTACCGCTTTTCGCTTTTTGTTTGTCTTCGTTAATTAAAGTTGTCACTGGCGACTTATCCTCTTTCGAGGCCAAGCCATCGCCGGCAGTCGCGACTCCTGCCGACTTTTGGACGTATATCCCCGTCCGTTTTTTATTTCCTTTTATTAACTTTTTTTCCATTTTTTTTTTTGATTTTCAAGTTTTCTAACATTGAGGTTATTTTGAGTTACTTTAGTTGAGAGGATTCCGCAGCTGGATTGCTGGAGATCCCCTCGTAAGCACCCTCACCACGACAAGGTCAACTCATGGAGGGTGGAGATGGAGCCTAAGGCTTCAAGGGTTCGACTTCACAATCGAACATAGGAAAGGGACACAGAACGTGGTTCCTGATGCTCTGTCTAGGGTATTCGAGGTGGAAGCAATAAGTTCAGATGATTCGGTTGTGAAGGAAGCCTCTGACGCGCTGCACATAGATCTTGAAGATCCCAGTTTTAAATCTGAGAGCTACTCCAAGATCATAGACACAGTCAAAAAAAAAAACCAAAAGAATCAGCTACCGGACCTTCAAGTCTCGAACAATTTCGTGTATAAGAAGGTCCAACATAGCACAGGGAATCCGCTGGAGGACGACCTTGTTTGGAAGCTTTGGGTTCCGGAAGCGTTGACTGGCCGCTTGATAGCTTTGGCACATCGGCCGCCTCGAGCTTCGCATGGGGGTATAGCAAAAACATTATATCGGCTTCGTACTCGGTTCTATTGGCCTGGCATGGCAGCTCAGGTAAGGGAGGTCATCAGTAATTGTGACATTTGTAAAACGTGTAAGGCGCCAAATAGTACTCTTAGGCCTACAATGGGGAAAACATTTCGTGCAGAAAGGCCGTTTCAAATGGTGTATATAGACTTTCTCTCGGTCCTTATCCACGCTCCAAAAATGGTAATACTCACATCGTAATTGCATTAGATCAATTGACAAAATTTGTGATGATCAAGCCACTTAGAAAAGCAACGTCAGACACGGTCATTAAGTTCCTTGTTGAAAACATCTTATGTTTGTTTGGTGTGCCGGAGACTATACTTTCTGATAATGGAAAACAGTTTTTGAGTAAAGAGTTTCTGAAACTGATGTCCTCGTACGGTATAAGTCACGTGAGAACTGCTGCATATTCCCCTCAAGCTAATGCGAGCGAGAGGGTGAATCGATCGATTTTGGCCGCAATACGATCATATATAGATCCGGATCAGCGGAATTGGGATCTACAGTTGCCGTCGATTGCCAGTGCACTTCGCACGTCTTTACATTCGGCTACAGGAGTATCACCGTACGAGGCCCTCTTCGGTCAAGATATGGTGGAACATGGTTCAGACTATAAGTTGCTCACAGACCTGAACGGTCTCAATAACTCCGAAATCAAAGTTCTGTCGAAGGCCACCCAAATGAATATCTTACACACGTACATTAAAGAATCGTTGGCTAACGCCCACTCCAAGTACGAGAGTATTTATAACACCCGAAGCAAGGCAGTACAATTTAATGTAGGTGAGGTTGTGTTTAGGAGAAATTTTGTTTTGAGCGACGCTTCGAAGAATTTTAACGCGAAGTTATCACCTAAGTTTGTGAAGACGCAGGTCAGAAGAAGGATAGGCAATAACCTTTACGAGCTTGAGGACTTGAACGGTAAGCGAGTGGGAGTTTACCACGCCAAGGACCTACGCAGATAAAATAGACTTAGTATGGTGCCCGGGCAACTCAGTCTGTGCACGAGAGCTCTGGGGTTTCCTGTTCCTTTTAAGCGCAGGGTCTTGGAAAAGGAAGCAGGTTTGTAATGGGGTTCAGATAGTTTTCAAAAGATTAATTCGTTATAGAAGGTGTTGGTATAGGATGTGGAAGAGAAGACAACTTCCACGTTCCACTTTCCTGCTAAAGAAAATAATAGAGAGGTTCGTGTCTAGAAGAAGGGGAACTAGATCTCGAATAAATGGAGTGGTGTAGGGTTCCTATAAAAATGACAGAGAGAAGACGCTTCGTTAACTTAGACAAGTAAACCGGCAGAGAAGTATGTGTGCATGGTGGGGTGATTTGTTTAATTGGGCTGAATTTTATCTAAAAAGTTTAAATTTTATTACACCTATTTTTGAAAAATTCGAAATTGAATTTAAAAACTAATCTTGAAATTTTTTGGTTAAAATCCAGGGCGAAAACTCTAATAAACATTGAGCGGAAACGCTTCCATGTTGAAAAAGCCCAAGCCAAGCTATCTTACGTGAGAGAGAGGTAAGAAAAAAGGTGGAGACAATCAGTCAGTTGGGTTAGAAATTCGGTGGAAGACGGCTCGTGGCAGAGTTGAGTCGCGTAGAGATTTTGTTGTGTCAAGAAGAAAATTCGTTCCAAATATAGTTGAGAGCAAAATTTTTTTTCTTGAATAAAACTTATCTGAATTGACCGGCTAATACGCGATCGAAGGTTTTGATGGACGCTGTGTAAATTCCACGCACACAGATTAGTAAATTTACAATCGGTCGTATAATCGTCCCGGTCACACCATCAATCACACGCCATCATTCACGTCCGCAGTCAAACCATTCGTGCTCACAGGATAATTATATTGTTAATCGCCACGATTACACTATCAATCAAACACAGTCATTAACACACCATCATTCACGTCTTCAGCCAAACCATTCATTCAAAACTCGCGCTCATAGAGTAGTGTTTGTGTTCTCGTCACTATCACACGAACAGGCACGCATCGTCAATCACTCACCAAGCATTCTAACATTTTCAGTCTAAGAAGACGTACCTGTCCCTAACACCCACGTGTCGCCGACGCATGATCAATCACGTGTTGGTCGTACAGACAAACAAGCCTAGAAAATAGCTTCAGATCTCGTCAACATCACATGATCAATCACACGCAACTAATCACACCGTCAAGCATATCGTCAATCACGCATCTTTAATACCGCATCAATTTTTGTCCTCATCCCACGATCTATTTCATCACTAATCACACCGTCAAACATATCGTCAATCACGCATCTTTAATACCACATCAGTTTTTGTCCTCATCCCACGATCGATTTCATCAACAATCACACGTCAATCATACGTCACACATCATCTATCAGATCGTTGAGCAGGGGTTATTACACTGGCAGGGGTGCCGTCAGACAGCCTGTCAAACATCGACATTCTCTACACCAAACGCGTCGGAAGCAACACAGGAATCGACAATAGCCAACCCACTTACAGTACCGGCCACCCCCAGGAGGCTAGACATCGTTCGCCATTTAACATCCGCAGATCAACCAGCTGTTTATGAAATTATTAGTTGCTCCATGCATACTAAGTGACTTTAAGAGTTTTGGTTTTCCTTTTTTTTCTATTATTTTTTTTGTAGTTTATAAATTTTGTTTTGAATACCAAAAGTGTTGAACGGGCTTTGTGTAAAACCAGTGAAATTTGAATTGGTGCGGATTATGCCCAGAAACCATAAGTGGATCGATTTCATCATCAATCACACGTCAATCATACGTCACACATCATCTATCAGATCGTTGAGCAGGGGTTATTACACTGGCAGGGGTGCCGTCAGACAGCCTGTCAAACATCGACATTCTCTACACCAAACGCGTCGGAAGCAACACAGGAATCGACAATAGCCAACCCACTTACAGTACCGGCCACCCCCAGAAGGCTAGACATCGTTCGCCATTTAACATCCGCAGATCAACCAGCTGTTTATCAAATTATTAATTGCTCCATGCATACTAAGTGACTTTAAGAGTTTTGGTTTTCCTTTTTTTTTTCTATTATTTTTTTTGTAGTTTATAAATTTTGTTTTGAATACCAAAAGTGTTGAACGGGCTTTGTGTAAAACCAGTGAAATTTGAATTGGTGCGGGATTATGCCCAGAAACCATAAGTGGAATATTTTTTTTTATTTTCTTCTAACAGCTAACTACGTAAATAAACATTCCCATTTGAAGCGGTGCACCTCATCATTGGATGTTCTCGGTAAGTCATTGTTATGATTATATTTTGTTTTTTTTTTGTCTTGGACAAAATGATTTTTAAGAAAAATATTCCATGGCAAGGTAGTAGAATGGAATCCTGAGAGTCACAAAGTGTGGACATATAGCCCGGTCAATAGGGAAAGAAAAACTTTTCTTTGGTGTTATATTACGTGATGTATATTATACTCCGTAATAGAATTTTATTTTTTTAACCGATTTTTTTTAAAGCAATAAGGCATAGGCGAAAAGTTAGCCATTGCATATATTGAGATGACCTTAAGGGGTAATAGAAAATAGACGTATGAGTTATTTTTTTTCTTCCTTTATTTAGTTTTGTTTAAATTTATTCTAATTATATTAATTTTTTTTTCTCTGAGGAATGCTAGAATTGTGAAAATTATATTTCTTTTTCTCAAATCAAAAATTTTGAAAGAATTATAAGTTTTCGGGTAAGACTTTGTAATAATTTGTTTAAGATTTTCTTTTTTTTTGGTTATATTTTGGATTAATAAACAAGGGAATGATATTAAATATAAACAGAGGAGAATGAAGGTGTTATCATTTCAATTGAAGAATTTAGTCAAAGATCAAGTGTTCTAGGTTAACGATCAGGAGGAATGGAACTATAAGTTTTCCATTAAAGGGTGGATGTGGTATCCGTGAGGCCTGTCAGTAGGTGAAAGTTAATGTGGTTTTAAAGTAAACCAGTGGTGAGTCATTATTTAGGGGGCTACCGCAATAATAATGTTGGAGGTCGCGGTTGCCAAGGACGTTACATCACGATGTTACGTGGGTGGGCTTTCCTCTTTGGACAACAACATCTTGTCCATTCACTTCTCCAGGGTTGCCAACGGTCAATTTCTTAATGCGCGCGATAGTTCTTAGAAGTGAAGCTAACAGTTCGTTTTTCGTTTAAATTAGGACGGTTTCATGTCTCAAATTTTATTGTTGAACCAGCTTTTTTCTTGTATTTATGATACGACTTAACACCTTGTTGTAGATTGGCATGTAAATACGTAACAAACGTTCAGTGTTTATTGGCACGAACCCATCCCATTTCGACGAGCAGAGCTTCGGCTTCCAGCAAGCATGCCATGCCAGAGTATATCACTGAACACCCTTCATTCCTACTGCCAGGATGGGCCTTTGAGCACCCTGTAAGCTAGGGGTCGTAATAGTGGTACAAGGAGTGAAGGTTTGTAACGACACTAAAAAAATCGTGTGTGAAGCTAACGTGCTGAGATGATGGACCATGAGAGTTATAGCACCTTCCCTTAGGAAGATTAAATTTAGTTTTCGCATGAAAGTCCTTACAAAACCAAACAGGTTCCGTTACATATGAAGGACCTTAATGCTACAGTGTTGGAGATTAAGCTGGATGATTGTAGCAATGCTGCAGATACTCCAGATTAATCTCCAACACTCCATCAAAGCCTCGGCCGTACTCCTTCTCCAACTAAGCAAGTCCGGCGAGGATATAGTCCTGATCCAGGAACGATGGATTAATAAATCCATGGTAAAAGGACTCAGGACGAAAGATTATTCTCTGCTGTATGTGACGGACAAAGGTGAACCAAGATTATGCATACTGGCAAAGAAAACACTTAACGTATTTTTACTACCTAATTACAGCAATTGCGACACCACAACAGTAAAACTGCAGACCAACAGTGGGACTTACTGGCTCACGTCCGCCTATCTAGGCCATGACCAATCGGGGCCGTTACCAGGAGAGACGCTCGAGCACGTAATAAAAAGCGCAACAAAGCGCAAAGCGGATCTCATAATAGGAAGTGACGTCAATCTTGACCTAATCGTTTAATTTTAAATTTGTCGCCAATGGCGGACTAACATAGATTTTTGGTGGCTTTCATCTCCATGTTGAGGGTATTTGTGGGGGGCACTCTGCTTTTTATTGTCTTCTTTTGTTGTGTCTCTTTCTGCTGCTCTGCTGGCTGTTTCTGCTGCTCTGCTTGCTGCTCCTGCTGATGTTTGGGGATCGTTGTCGCGGCTTTTATAGCCGCGGTCCCTCGTGGCTGCTCATCGGTAGCAGTTTTTTTACTTGTTTCAGCTTTTTTAGCTGAAGTTCCGCGTTGCTGCACGGGTGCAGTTTCTTTATTAGCAGCCTGTTTTGCTGCTGTTGACTGCTGTTTGGTTGCAGTTTTATTTCCAGATAATGCTTTATTTTGTTTTGGAGCATTTTCTTTCGGCACAGACTGTTTTTGTCTTGCCTCACTTTCATTTTTTCTGCGGGCCTCTTGCCTTGCCTTTATTTCATTTATCTCCTTACTAAGCTTCTGTATTAGTATAGTAAGTGATTGTGTTACGGTAAATTTTCCCGCAACAAAAACCTTTCTTACATTTAGTTATTTACATTTCGATATCCCTCTCTTTTCCTCAAACCCTTCCCTATCATTTCTTCGTCCCATCATTTCTCCGTTGTTTGCTCTTAGCAATGTGATCGAAACATAGCTTTGAGCAAATGACAAAATAGGTGCATGTCGTAATCAGCGGATGAGCTGAACTGATGTCGGCGTTTGGTGTGTCGAGCCAGAAGCCTCTGGAGACTCGTACACCCTTTACTTAAATTGAATGTTATACATCGTCACTCACTAACATCATCATTCTCATTCATCGACATTCACATCATTATCATCATTTACACATACTTACATCCATGCACTTATAACATCATCCACCCATTATCATCATTCACGTATATCAACTTTACACTCATCATCATTCACACCGCATTACACACACTACATAAAGCAGGATATCACACACACAACACTATACACATACATACACATATCACCAATGAGAACAATTGAAACGGCCCGTGTGAAAGCCATACTTCGTTATGAAACACACTGTGCAGCGTAGTGCTGCAAGTGAAAAAACGTCCTAAATTTAACTTTTAGTTCATTTTGGTTTTAGTAGCTTTTCCTCCCTTCTTCAATTTTCGAAAAGTTGTAACACAGAGAATTTTATCCTTCCCCTGACTCAGTAGATTATATAGTAGAGTAACTGGGAAAATGCCCAGAAGTATTATTTTCAACTTTCAGGAACTTTCATTTTTCTCGACATGTTTTATGGGAGAGGTCTGATCTCGACTAATGAGCTGGATAAGTTTTGGGATCAAACCCCTAACAACTTTTTCAGTTCAATGTGTTTGGAAAATTGTGCGAGTGAAAGGTCTCGCTGGAATTCGACAACGGAGGTGCTTGTCAGCCATAAGGCTGCATGTGCTAGAAAGTCGTGACAGAAAACCTCGAGACACGATTGGCTGATTGTATGAATGTGTGGGTGAATTTGAAAGTCGAGAAAGGACAAACTGACAAGATAAACCACTTCTTGGTTGACCTAAAAAGCGAGAAGTGGTTTTCTTGTGAATAGTGATTTTTTTGAAATTGTTTTGAAGAGAAAATAGAAAGTTTAAATAGTGACAGTTGGAGTTATTTTAAAAATAGTTTTGTAGAGTAATTTGTTCAAATTGTTAGAAAAAAGGTTGAGAGTTAGTGAAAGGACTAGAATTGAGAAAGGAGGAGAAAACGTCAGACGGACGGAACATAGAAAATTTGAAGGAGGAAGGAGTAGCTGAAAAAAAGATAAGTAGAGCTTTATAGTTTTTTGCAAGTGTTGTCAAATATAGTTTCGGTTGTTCTTTGCCAACGAAATTCTCAATAATTGTGAGACACGCTACCCTTTTTAATTTTTATTAATTGTTCTTTTCGGGAAAGAACAATTAACGTTTAATTTTTCCGGTTACTTGCGTTTGTTTACTTCTTAAACGGTTCACCTAACCGTCCACCATTGTATCATTTGATTGTTGAAAAGATTTGGGTTTTTAATCCAACTTTTGTACGGTTTTCCCAACACAGAATACAAAATAAATAGCATTAAATCCCTTTGGGAATTTAAACTTAGTATTTTAATTCGGTTCTTACTATTTCAGACACGATTCTTGGTTTCGAAATTTCACCTAAAAAATTTCCTGGCGCCCACTTTTCTTAGTACACCCTGTACTGAGAAATAATACATTTTAATTCGTCTTTTAATAATTAATAAATCGGTCTTTTTATTCGCGATCGTCTTTTATCGCGCTACGCTTACTTTTTTTGTTTACGAACCCAGCCCAACTGAGTTTAGCCGTGGTGTCAGCAGTCTACCTGCTGAGAGTTACACTTTTTTTATCAGCGCGTTTGACATTTCAATTGTTTACCTCGCGGCACACCGGTTGTGAATTTCTTTCGATCGTGTAAAAATTTCGTTTGTTTAATTTAATTAATTGGATTCGGAAAATCCAATCGCGTTTAGTATAATAATATCGTTTCATCGTAAAGTTAATTTATCGCGAAATGAAAGTGTAACAAATTGGCGTCCACAACGTGGGGCAAATATAGTGAAAAATTTCATATTGAGTGTGATTGTACATACAATTGTACATAGTGCATTTTGTGCATAACCTCTTGGTACTTGGTACCTACCTGTGTTTTGATAATTTAATTTTTAGGGAAGTAAATCGTTTTGTGTTATGTGCTTTTGATTTTCCCTGTGAGTGAATATCTTACTTTTGGTTTTTCTTATCCCTAGGTGAGGTGTTGGTACATATATTGTTTTGAGTAAGTGTGATAAGATTGATTTGCTGCGGAATCCCATTCTTCATTGCTTGGGCAACGGTGGGAATTAAAGAGGAAAGGAGTTGTTGTTGCGTTTACTGGTCTGTATACCACAAACCAGTGTCAAGTAAGATTTTGTTTGCTTTTTTATTGTATTTGGGTACCTACTTATCACCCATAGAGAGTTTTTTGTCTATTTTTTTGACCAGTGAGATTGGTTGCACACGAAGGTGCAAATTATATAAATATATATTACATTGCTGGTGCGTTTTATTTTATTTGGCAATTGCACACAAAAAGGTGTAGATTGCATTGTTTTGTTTTGTGTGGTTTGAATTGCCACTATTAAATTTGAAAGCTCACACGGTTGGCGAGTATAAAATTCGCAGGGTGTATTGGTTGTCGGTTACAACCAACGCGCAATATCGTTTTATAAATTTTTTTTTAATATTATATTTGTTTTGCTTTTATTATCATTATACTGTTTTGATTATTACTACCCATATATTATATATTTTTTTTTATACAATGTTTTGTGTGATTTTTTTTTTTTTTTTCTTTTTGTTTGGTTTAAAGTCAGTCAGCTTAGTTCGATATGGATATATATAGGTTAGCGCAGGACGAGCTCGCCTATGAAATGGAGAGCCGAGGGCTAGAAGTAGGCACCGTAGACGAAATGCGACGATCGCTTCGTGGTGAGAGATTATTAGAACGTAGAGGTTCTTAAGGTACTCCCGCACAGTATCCGTTCAGTTTTGAACAGGATAACGAAGCGGTTGAGAAATAGTTGGGAGAGATAGGGAAAATTTTAGAAAGTAAACCAAGGTCTATGAAAAGTAAAGAGTACTTGAAGAGTTAAGCTAAGGTAGAGTGGGGTATAAGTAGGCTAAATAGATCGCAGCCAGAAGATGGCGAACAGGAGAAATTGAGACTAGGGTTGAAGAATAAACTTAAAATGGCATTAGCCGATTTAGAGGAAGTCCTTGATATGGAAGAAGTAGGAGATGCTAGGGCAGATGGTAGTCAGCTATCAACCGATAGTCTGAGGGCTTCAGCGGTAGGACCAGCACCATCAGCAGCATCAGCATCAACAACAGAAGCAGCATCAATACCATCAGCAGCATCAACATCAACAACAGAAGCAGCATCAACATCATCAGCAGCAGCAGCAACATCAACACCAACAGCAGTACCAACTTTAACACCAGTCTTATTAGAGACTGGAAGTAGGGAAGAAAATATAGCTAGGGATATTTATGTTAATAGGGTAGAAGAGAATAGGGAATTTAATAATAGAGAAAGAATTTTTGTTTGTTAGAGGTTTGAGAACCTAGCTAAGTTGGATGTGAAGTTCACCGGAGAGCGTTGCGGAGCCTCGGTGAACGCATTCCTAGAGAGAGTTGAGGAGATTCGTCAGGCTCGTGGAGTGACGGAAGCAAAGCTGTTGCGGTCGGCAGCAGATTTGTTTATAGGTAGGGCTTTGATATGGTTTAGGGCAGTTAGGGTTTCGATAGGTTCGTGGCAAGAACTAGTCAGCGAGTTAAGGCTGGAGTTCTTACCACCAAATTTCGACGATTTATTGTTAGAGGAGATTAGGCGTCGCACACAGGGACGAGATGAATCCATCGGAGTTTATGTGGTGACGATGCAAAATATGTTTGGAAGGCTTTCCGAATCCATCTTGGAGGGTAGGAAGTAGTCGATGATTCAAAAGAATCTCACACCTTTCTACCAAACGCAGCTCGGATTGGCTAATTCGGCTAGCGTTTCCGAGTTGGTTAGATTAGGGCGCAATTTGGAGTTCGTCAGGACTAACGTGGAGTCTTACGTTCCACCGCCCAACAGTAGGAGTAGGAACCTATTTGTGCCGGATCTGGCTTATGTAGGAGTCGAACCCCCAAGAGTTTCGGTTGTTGAAGGAAACAATCGAACTCGACAGGTCGTACAGGAGTCGAGTCCTAACTCGAATTTCGTTTCAGCGAGGCCGGCTGTAAGGAGAGTTGCGGTTGTTGAGGACAACACCCAATCTCGTCCGCCCGTCAACTCATCAAGGTCGTATAGGTGTTTTAATTGCGAGAAGGCCATCTTGCAAATAGGTGTTCCGCTGTTAGGCGATGTTATGGGTGTGGGAAACAGGGAGCTACGAAGAGTAACTGCCCTCAGTGTTCGGGAAACGGCAGACGCACTCTCGGGTCAGAAGGACGAGAGCGCCATTAAATGCGTCGGGGTTGCCTACTGGTGACCACTCGGCAGGAGTTAATTTGAGTTTCGCGCTTGAGCATGTAGGTAGGGACAAGAGACCATATATAGGTGTTAGTATTTATGGGATTATGTTAGTAGGGCTTTTGGATTCGGGCGCTTCTCGCACGATCATATGCAGGGATGGATGGCAAATTTTACAGGGCTTAGGAATAAAGTTAGGCACTAGCAAAGAAGGTAGTGTTAGTTTAGCTGATGGTGCAGGAGTGCAGGTGGAAGGTGAAGTTTCACTTCCAATTATAATTAAAGGCAAGGTAGTTCTAGTAGGGTGTTTAGTTATACCTCATCTTCCTCATAGTCTGATTTTAGGAGCCGATTTTTGGGCTTTAGCGGGAATAGTCCCGGATTTACAATCAGGGGAATGGGAATTTTCGAATCAGAATTCGTTGAATTCGATTTCCCATTCTGAGCATTTGACTGAGGTAGGAGAGGTAGAAAAACAACAGCTAGAAAGGTTTTTAGACAGTACATTTAACCCTCCTTTACAAACTGGGATCCATTTGGACCCCAGAGCATGTTTGAATACTCATAACTTTTTTGTTTTAAATTTTTTTTAAATGGGATTTTTACTCTTTACTTACTTACTTACTTAGGTGGGCATTACAGTTTGGGGTGAACCTGGGCCTCAACCAACATCTTCTATAACGACTTCGATTTCGGGCGAGCTCTCTCCAGTTTCGCACTCCAAGTCGGTTGAAGTCTTCATCCACTTTTTTTTTTTTTTTTTGATATATTTTATTGTTTGAAAGAAATTAACAGAGTATACAATAATTTTTAAGTCATTACACAGCGCAGAGATATGATAACAAATTGTATCTTACTACTGAAAAATAATATTAGGTTTTCGAATAGCATTTATTTTAATATTTATTAATTTGAAGGAAAAAATTTACAAAAAGCCTCCATTTGAATTGTGTTACTTAAAATTATATCACAGTTTGACCCTTATTTCTATTATTTTTATTTTTATTATTATTTCTTCATTAACAGTTTATATATTAATAAATTATAAGAACAAAAATAAATAAATAAATAAATAAATAAATAAGTAAATAAATAAATAATTAAATAAATAAATAACAAGCAATAATAAGAAAAACAAAGAACGATTACGTTCGTAGATATGTGAATTATTAAATAAATAAATAAGTTAACAATATCATGTATAAATTAATAAACAAAAAAAACAATAAGAGTAGCAAAAAAAAAAAAAAAAAGAGGACAAACGAACGAATACGTACGTAGATATGTAAATTTTTAAATAAATAAATAAATTAGTTAGCAATATTATATAAGGTTTTTAATTAGAGGGTTTGTGCTAAATACATTTTTTTCAAAAAAGTTTTTATTGAGAACTTCAATCTTCTCATCGATTTTCAAAGCGTTTGCTTTTGTGTGCAACTCTTGGGTAGAAAAATGCCAAGGGACCTTAAGGATCATTTTAAGGATTTTGTTTTGTAATATTTGTAATTTTTTTATATGCGTTTTAGCACAGTCGCCCCAGACAGGGGATCCATACACTAATATTGCTTGAAAAACGACTTTAAAAATTATTAATTTATTATGTTTGCTAAGTAATGACTTCCGGTTTATAAGCGGGTATAATATTTTGATACCCATATTTATTTTGTTTGATATATTTTGTGTGTGTTCTTTGAAGGTCAACTTCTTATCTAAGTAGACACCTAAGTACTTGACAGAGTCAACCCATGGGATATCGCAATTATCTACTTTCAAATTGTGACTGGGCAAGAAACAATCCTTTCTTTTTCTGGTGAAAAAGATAGCTTGACTCTTCCCAGCATTTATTTTGATTTTCCAGTGCTTATAATACTCGAAAATAAGAGCTAGAGCGTTTTGAATATTATGAATAATATTTGCTGGATGTTCATCGGATGAGTATATCGCGATGTCATCAGCGTACATACCAACATCACAACTTTGCAAGGCTGGGAAATCAGAGGTAAAAATATTGAAAAGGATAGGAGATAACACTGATCCTTGAGGAATGCCAGCTGGAATAATTTTCGAATCAGAATTGATTCCATTTAGTGACACTATAAATCTTCTATTACTCAAATAACTTTGAATAATTTTAATAAGATAGGTTGGACATTAATTTAAAATAAGCTTGTGTATGAGTGCATTGTGCCACACCGTGTCAAAAGCTTTTTCTACATCAAGTAGCACTAGTCCCGTAGACTTTTTTTCTTTAAATTTTTCTTTCACATGTCTACAGATTCTAAGAACCTGGTGTGAAGTGCTATGGTTTTTCCTGAAACCGAACTGCTGTGTTGGTATAATATTCTTTTCATTCAAAAATGTTTCTAATTTACTTCGGATTAATTTTTCAAAGATTTTGCTTGTACAACTAAGTAGGCTTATTGGCCTATAACTCAAAGGATCAGTTCGAGGTTTCCCCGGTTTCAAAATGGGAATGACTTTTGCAATCTTCCATTTAAGTGGAAAATATTGCATTTTGAAACAGGCATTTATTAGGCTAGTTAAGTAGACAAGTCCACTCCTTGGAAGTTCTTTAAGAAATTGATTTTTTATGCCATCGATTCCTGGGGATTTCTTAGTAATCAGATCATAGATCAAAAATTCAATATCTTCTACAGTGATTAATTCGTCTGTGGAGACGCTTGCTGGAGTGCTGTTTAGTTCGCTAATAGATGCATCTACGAGGTCTGTTAAAACTGGATTATAGTTGAGATTCATGGTAGTGACATGATTACTTGCAAAAGTATTTAGGAGTGCATTTGCTTTGGCTTCAATAGAAGTAAAAACTGTTCCTGATGACTCAAGAGACGGTATTTGAGTATTCTTTTTCTTAATTATTTTATGAATGTTCCAAAACGGCTTAGAACTTGGATGTAAGGAACAAAGCTTTTTATTCCACTCAGTATTTTTAAATCTTGAAATTGATTCTGTTATTATTTTGTTAAGACTATTCATTTCTTGGAAGTCGTATTGCTGTCGATATCTTTGCCAATTTCGCCTGAACATATGTCTCGTTTTAATAATATTCAGAATTGTACGTGGCAGAATAACTGCTCGTTTGTTAACTGATTTTTTAGGAACTGACTCATTGATACAATCTAAAACGTTTTTTTTTTTTCAAAATAATCAACATAGACATCAGTATCTTCACAACATGAAACGTTTTCGAGTTTCTTTATAGTTTGACGAATTTTTGAATTAAAAAGAGACCGATATAAGTGCCAATTTGCGTTTTTGAAGTCTAAATATTGCAGATTTAATAAATTTGGACTCAGCGTAGTATCGCAGCAGACAGGGAGATGATCTAAACTAAGAGCATTTGCAGTAGTAGGGGTCGTAAAATATTGTGGAATATTTGAAAGATAAAAATCTATAGTAGACGGTGAAGATCTTCTATTGGCAGGGATATAGGTTGGACCATTCGGATACATCAGTGTGATGGGATACCTCATGGTAAAATCTAACAAATCGTTGCCGAATGAGTTTGCCCTGAGACAACCCCATTGCCGGTGTCTGCAATTAAAGTCACCGCCTATTATAAATTGGTCATTGCTTATTAGTTTTTTAAGGTCGTTTTTAAAGTGGCGCCTTTTGATACTCGTGTTATTGGATCTCCCGCCGGGGAAGTAGATTGAATAAATTTTGAGCTTGTTGGAGTTTTGTAACACCAATTCGACCCCAAATTGCTTCAATGACATTAGTATTTATTTTTGGTAGTAAGATGTGTTTAATTTCTTTCTTGAGAACGATGGCAACACCGCCACCCAAGCTCTCTCTATCTAATCTATGACATATAAAGTTACTATTTGAAAAACTGACACCAACATCAAGCCAAGTTTCACACACAAAACACACATCGACGTTAGCGTTTAAGAGAAAATTAAAGAACTCAGTACATTTTTTACGAATGCCTCGGGCATTCCAACATGCAATTTTCATATTTTGTAAATTACTTTGCATTATGAGAGTATAAGTATTTTGTAGCTAGCTGTGTAATGACATGTGATAGTAATCATCTCCATCGTAAGTGAAGAAAGTTCTTCTTGAGTAAAGAGATCATTCTCTTGAGAAACATTATTTCTCAAAACCGGTTCTGTCATTCTTGTTGAATGTTGTTGTTGTTGAGGTAGCTGATGCTGATGCTGATGCTGTTGAAATCGTTGAGTAGCCTGTGGTTGCATCTTCCAATGGTTTGGGGGTTGGGGGAGCGAAGGAAAATCATGTATACTAGCAATATTGACTTGATGCTTATTTTTTATGTGAGCTGGCTGCCGTGTAGCTGGTATGTTGCGTTGAGCTGTTTTTGATGTTTTCTCTTTCATTTCAATGTACTTTAATCGACTATCACATGATTGATCGGTTGATCGATGGTTTTTTTTGCAGTTTGCACATTTGTTAAGAGAAATTTCTGCAGCATTGCACTCAGTGGTCTTATGAGGTCCGGAACAAATTGCACAACTCGTTTTAATATTGCAGTGTCTTTCCCCATGGCCAAACATTTGGCAATTATGACACTGTGTTACTTTATTTTTAAGGCTTTTTTGGAATTCCCAGCGAACGTGGGTGCGAAATATTGTTTTTATATTTTTTCTTAACTGTGCGATCCGGGCAGAACCATTTTCCAAATAAACAACATAGAAAGTATCTACAAATGTTTCATGGTTTTTTGTAATTTTTTTTATGTCTTTGCACTGAAGGCCAAGTGTTATTAACTCAGATTTCAGGATATTTGTTTCAATTGAGTCCAGGCCGAACAAAATAACTTTAAATAGTCTTTCATGTCGAAGATCATGTGAGAAGAATTCGCAATTTTTATCTTTTAATGATTTAAACACCTTGTTATAAGTTTCTAAGGATTCACAAAAAACTTTGATGCCGAGTGAAATTTTCTAAATTGAATAATCATTTACATTTTGTTCTTTCATGAATGCATGAATAAATTCACTTGTTTTGTTGAGCACTTTTATGGGGGGAATTGTCAGTTTTTTCTCAGGTTTTGAGGCTTGAGCATTAAAGGATGGTTCATCCATTTCATCATCCACTGAAAGGATGTCGTATGGATTGGTATTATCCATACTCGTGGAAATTTTTGGGGAACTTGATCTCCTGGATTTGTTAACCGAGGATTCTGGCTCCTCGTCGCCGCGAGAGCGTTTTCGATTAATTTTGAGTGTTAATGTGTAGGAATGTTATTACTCGCACGTCTGTCTCGGACAATAATATAATACACTATAATATAATACAATATAATACAATATACTTAATTACTTACTTAGGTGGGCATTACAGTTCGGGGTGAACCTGGGCTTCAACCAACATCCTTCTATAACGACTTCGATTTCGGGCGAGCTCTCTCCAGTTTCGCACTCCAAGTCGGTTGAGGTCTTCATCCACTTGATTGCGCCACTTAAGACGAGGTCTTCCCCTTCCGCGATTTCCCTGCAATGTGCTTTCGAACACCCGACGAGCCGGAGCGTTTGGGTCCATCCGCTCTACATGACCCAACCATCGTAGCCTCGCGATGCGTACTCTTTTGGCTATGCCCATGTCGCGGTACAGCTCATACAGCTCGTTGTTGTATCTTCTTCTCCACACATTGCCTTCGCATACGGGACCAAAGATCATTCGGAGAATTTTTCTTTCGAAACGACCAAGGGTTTCCTCATCCGCTTTCGACAAGGTCCATGCTTCCGCGCCGTAAAGCAGGACTGGGATGATTAAGGTCTTATACAAGGTTACCTTGGTTTTTCTGGAGAGGGTTTTGTTTCTCAATTGCCTTCTTAACCCAAAGAAGCAACAATTGGCCAGAGTTATTCTCCGTTTGATCTCCGCACTGATGTTGTTGTCCGTGTCTACAGCGGATCCTAGGTAGACGAAGTCCTGTACTACCTCGAAGTTATGTTTGTCTATTGTGACGTATTGTCCAATTCGTCGATGTTCTGTGTCCTTGTTTGATGACAGCATATACTTCGTTTTGCCCTCATTAACCATCAAACACATTTTTGCCGCTTCTGTTTCAATACTCGCAGAAGCACCTATGACATCACGCTTTTTTCTTCCCATTACGTCAATATCGTCTGCATATGCGAGTAATTGCACAGACTTTTGAAAGATTGTTCCTCTGGTGTTGACGTTTGAGTTTCTTACAATCTGTTCAAGTATGATGTTGAAGAAATCGCATGACAGTTTATCGCCTTGCCGTAAACCTTTTTCGACATCAAAGGTCTAGGTGAGTTCCTTACCGACCTTGACGGAGCAGCGTGAATTCTCCAAAGTCATCCTGCATAGTCGTACGAGTTTTGCAGGGATGCCGAAACTAGACATGGCTCTGTACAGCTCGTCTCTGTAGATACTGTCATACACGGCCTTGAAATCGATAAAAAGATGTTGAATATCGATATTACGTTCACGGGTTTTTTCCAAGATCTGCCGTAATGTGAAAATTTGGTCTATTGTGGACTTCTCTGGTATAAAACCACATTGATAAGGACCTATCAAGTTGTTGACGTGGGGTTTCAGACGTTCACATATTACAGCAGACAAGATCTTATCAGCGACGTTAAGGAGGCTTATCCCTCTATAATTGGCGCCATTGTGAGGGTCTCCTTTCTTTAGGATCGGGCATACGATACTGAGGTTCCATTCATCGGGCATGGTTTTTTCCGACCATATCATGCAAATCAGCTGGTGCATGCTCCTTTCCAACTGATCTCCAGCTGCCTTGAAAAGTTCGGCATCAAGGCCGTCTGCACCTGCAGTCTTATTTGATTTAAGTTTGCATATAGCAAGCTTAACTTCTTCTAGGTCGGGAGGACGGCATTCTTGACCATCGTCCAGGCTGAATGGGGCAATCTGCCTGACAGCGGAATTTGTGTCCTCATCGCCGTTAAGCAGTCTGCAGAAATGATCTTTCCAGATCCTCAGTAGCGACTGTGACTCTATAACTTTGTTTCCCTGCTGGTCTTTACAGGCTTGAGTTCGGGGTTTGCCACCCTGGCAGGATCTTTTTACCTTTTGGTAAAACTTCCGAATCTCGTTCCTGTCATGGCACCTCTCTATTTCCTCAAACGAGCGCTTCTCATGCTGCTTCTTTTTCTTTTTGAGAAGTCGGTGTTCTTCCCTTCTTCTCTCCTTGTAAATCTCGTTATACCGATCGTAAGCAGCCCTCGTTCGTGTTTGCAAAAGCATTTGTCGTGCTCTTTGCTTGGCTGCATTTGCCTGCCTACATTCTTCATCGAACCATAGGTTTCGTTTTGGTGGCCGAGTGAAACCCAGAACCTCAGAGGCAGCGGTTCTGATGGCTTCTTGGCATTGCTGCCACTGGTCTTCAATGTTAAATGCTGGCGGCATGGAATTCAAGGATAATTGAAAGGACACTCGATTGGAAAAGTCATTGGCAATCTCTTGCGATTGTAGCTTTCCGACGTCATATCCCTTCACAGCGTTAGTTCGTGCTGGTCGTGAACAAGATATCCTCATTCGTACCTTGACTACAACAAGGTAGTGGTCCGAGTCAAAGTTGGCCCCTCGGAAAGTTCGGGCATCTAGCACACTGGAAGAGTGCCTTGCGTCGATCGCAACATGGTCAATTTGGTTGACGGTTAATTGATCTGGGGATCGCCATGTACCTTTATGAATTTTGAGATGCGGGAAGCGTGTCCTACTTACAATTTTATTTTTACTCAGTGAACAAAATTTAATTTTTTATTCATTTCTTAAGTTGAAACGATTATCAGAAGTTAACAGATTTTTCTGCGATTTTTTTGTGAAAATAACCCGTCCACCCGAACTGGGGTCCATTTGGACCCCACTACTGAAATTCTATGAAAAATCATATTTTTTCTAATAAATAATTTTTTTTTTTTTTAAAGCAGCATAGTTTATGTTTACAAGGATTTAGTTTGAAGTTGTTGGCAGTTCCGGCAGACATTTAACACATAATATTCTAGTGTGGCAAGGGCAGCAACCACATCCATCGCAGGTGGTTCTAGTTTTCTTGTCGTCTGCTCTTTGGCAAAGGCGACATCTGTTTCTTTTACAAGAGAGTCTTTCGGGGACTGTTGGTTATTTTTTCTGAACTCTCCCCAAAATACAGAGAGCATCCAATGCAGATTTTCCAATGGCAGATTGTGTTGCAGGTTGTGAACTGTTATTCAGTTCTGACTCCATCAGCTCCTCCGCTAGTTCGATGAGTTTATCACTTCTGAACAAATGTTTGTTTCTACTAGGCAGATTGAAGTGTCGGAAAATGATGACAGTTGCTAGGGCTGCTCCGTGCAGTGAGTTGTAGAATACAACCATCGACCAGCGATTTGTTTGACGTGTACATGAAGAAATTGACACCATTTGCTCGAATACATCAAGTCCACCTTTGGTGCGGTTATAATCCAGTATCATGGCAGGTTTACTTTGATGACCGGAAGTGGCTTTCTCGCAGTTATGTTGTGTTGTAAGCAATACCACTTGTTTGTTTGGCTTCGGAACATAACTCACCAACGCCATTTTTCCAGAAAATCCAAAGATGGATGAGTGGACTGGACGATACTGCTTTTTGTTATTGACCTTTACAGGCTCATTCTGGTCATCAAGAACCTCCCTCGCTACAAAAGGTTTAGGGACATCTCTTTTGTTTTCCGGATCGTACCAAGAATGGTGATCTTCTTATCCAGCAACCTCAATACCAAATCCACCGACGTAAAGAAATAATCAATAGTGAGGTTGCGTCCAGAATTGAAATATGATGGCATCAACGACATCAGCACATCATATCCACGACCAAGTTCTGTACTTTGGTCAGAGCTATTAGAGTAGATAGAAAACTTAAGTGGATAGCTCGTTGAGCTTTCATTCAACCACTAAAACTTCAAGCCATATTTGGCAGGCTTGCTTCGCATGTATTTTCAAAATTCAATATTTTTGAGGTCATAAAGTTGTTTGATGACCTGAACAAACTGAAATAATGACTATTTTTTTCTTTTGATAACCATACCTGTCAAGAACAATTGAAATGGATGAATTTTACAATCAGTAATTACGTAAAACAGACATATCGAAAGGGATAAGCGGGAATCCCAGATTTGCGAAACTAGGCAATTTCCATCGATTTTGGAATTGAAAAATTTCATAGATGACCTCCTACATACCTATATAATGACATCTCTGCTTAAACTTCTTTGTCACTGCTATATGAAATACTTAGAAACAATTCATACAATAGCCAAAAGAACTATAACTGAACAATATAAGTCAGAAATCAAAAATATTTCGAAGAAAAAATCGTGGGGTCCATTTGGACCCCAGTTCGGGTGGACACGACTTTTGCCGGTTCGTAAAGGAGGGTTAAAGAAATGCCTGAAGGACTAGGGTGCACACAGATGGTGGAGCACAAGATTAGGACGAAAGCTGAACCAATTAAGCAGAGATATTATCCGGTATCTCCTGCCATTCAGTCTTTCATAGATAAGGAATTAGAAGAAATGTTAGCAGAGGGGGTTATAGAAAAATCTGACAGTCCATGGGCTTCACCCATTGTCATGATTAAGAAGAAGGATGGTACGTATAGGTTTTGTGTAGATTTTAGGAAGTTGAATGCGGCTACAGACAGGGATGCGTACCCCCTTCCATACATAACAGCTATCCTGGATATGCTGAATAACGCGAAATTCTTGTTTTCTTTGGACATCAAGTCGGCCTATTGGCAGATTCCGATGGAAAAAGAGTCAAGAAAGTATAATGCCTTTACGGTACCTGGCCACGGTCTGTTTCAGTTTTTGCGAATGCTGTTCGGGTTGCACAATGCTCCCGCAACTTGGCAAAGATTTATAGATAATGTTTTAGGACCCGAGCTAGAACCATATGTCTTCGCGTATCTGGATGATATTATTATCGTCACAGATACCTTTGAGAAGCATATGGAGATTTTAGAAGAAGTCTTCAGAAGACTTATTAAGGCAGGTTTAAAAGTTGGTAGGGAAAAATGTCATTTTTGTAGGCCATCTCTGAAGTTTTTAGGCTATGTTGTAGACCGGAATGGTTTACACATGGATCCAGAGAAAATAGACAGTATTTTAGGCATTCCATCCCCAAAGAATATTAAAGAGGTTAGGAGTTTTATCGGCACGGTGTCCTGGTACAGGCGATTTATACCAAACTTTGCGAGTTTGGTGAAGCCGTTGTCCGATTTACTTAGGAAAAACAAGAAGTTTGAGTGGAATAGTGTTTGTGAGGAAAGCTTTAGGAAAGCTAAGGAGTGTTTAGTGGCAGCACCCATTTTGACGTGTCCTGATTTTTCGAAGCCGTTTGTCGTTCAAACAGACGCTTCTGATTTCGGGATCGGGGCTGTTTTGAGTCAGACCTTCGGGGAAGGTGAGAAGGTGATTTGCTATTTCAGCCGATCACTTAATAGGTGTGAACGGAATTATTCCACCACAGAGAAAGAGTGCCTGGCAGTTTTGTGGGCGATAGAAAAGTTGCGGCCTTATCTGGAGTTTTCGGGGTTAAGAAAACATTTGCTAGGATAGGAGAAAAGTATTACTGGCCTAAGATGAGGTCAGATATTACTAAATATGTTAGGTTTTGTAAAGTGTGCCAAAGCGTGAAGCCAATTAACGAGAAACCGGCTGGGTTGATGACGGAGAGGAAAGGGGTTACCGACTCTTGGGAAATGGTGTGTGTGGACTTAGTTGGTCCATTACCAAAGTCGAGTAGGGGTTTTATTTATATTTTGACAGTTGTAGATTATTTTACTAAGTTCCCCCTTTTGTTCCCTTTAAGATCAGCTACTGCAAAATCTGTTTGCAAGGAACTGGAAGACAATGTCTTCTTGTTGTTCGGGATACCCAAGTTTGTTGTCTGCGACAACGGTCCCCAGTTCAAGAGTAAGGAACTAAAAACGTTGTGTGATGCCTACGGTTCGTCGATTCGGTTTACTGCGCATTATCATCCGCAAGCGAATCCCGCGGAACGTATTAATCAGGTTTTAAAGACTACACTTAGGGCTTATGTGTCAGAGAATCTTAGGGTCTGGGACTCGCAGCTTGCGAAAGTAGCGTGCAGTATTCGCACGGCCCAGGGGCCTGTTTCAGCGGTACTACATCAACTACATCAATAACATCATACAACAACATCTTACATCTACATCAGTTACATTTTTCTGTTTCAGCACTACAACTGGAAGTGTTGTATGACGTAGATTTTTGATGTTTTTGATGTAGATTTGACATTCCGATATTATATTTGTTTTTGTGCAAACGCTTGACACGACAAATTTAAATAGAAAGAATTTAGAAAATGGATTTTGATATAAATATTTTTGACGATGATTTCGAATTTAATATCCGTGTTGCAAGAAGACCTAATATATGTTTAGAACGAATAAATTTCAATTTGGAAGATCCATATTTTGTTGAGAGATACAGAATGCCAAGAATGTGTATTGAATTTTTGGTGGAACGCTTGGGGGTATTTTTTGCACATCCAATAAACTGCAACCGTTACACCCTATCACCGCTGCAGCAAATATTACTCACACTTCACTGGCTGGGAAATGGAGGTCAGTATCATGGTGTTGCAACAATGCATGGTGTCTCAAAGGCATCCATTTGTCGCTGCGCTAATAAAGTGTGTTCACTTGTTTCCCAACTTTTATTAAGTGAGTTATGTGATAAATAAAAACATTTGCATTCTAGCAATAATTGGTTTTGATTTTTAATTAGATGAAGAAGTGCGGTGGGCCGAAAATTCAAACAGTGTGGCTGAAGGTTTTTTTTTAATATATCGGGTATGCCATTGGTTGCTGGAGCTGTTGATGGGACCTTGATACTAATAGATGCACCATCGGTTAATGAACAGGCGTTCGTTGATCGAAACCATTATTGTAATTTATATCTACATACATAGATACTAGATATGTATTGTTTAACATCGAAACATAACTTATCCATACAATATATTTGAAAAAATGAAAACCCCATGTTATATTCTTTTTTTATATTTAATTGTCAAACAAACTCCACAACAAAAACATAACGAAATGCATATACGTTCGTATATTTTCGTTTGAAAGCCGACATTTTTTATGCTACAACAAAATTTTTCTGTCTAAAAATGTATCACAAACTAACAACAAATTGTACTACAACAATGTAGCATCAAAAGCTGTGAAACAGAATCATACATTTTTCCAATACTTCCAGTCGATTTTTCTAAGCTACATTGATGTATTACAGCAAGAAGTACAACAAACCTGTGAAACAGAAATGAGGTATTACAACTGTCAATATGCTACATTGTAGTTGATGTAGTACCGCTGAAACAGGCCCCAGCACGAAGTTTTAGGAGTTTCACCGTATTACGCGAATTTCGGTAGGGGAATGGTGACGTTTGCTGGTTCCTAAACCGCAATGGCTATTCAAAATAGCAGCAATAGTGATAGGGACCAGAGTAGGATTAGTGATAGGGACTTCAGTAGGGAACAGTTTAGAAAGCTTAGGGAGCAGATAGCTATAAGGTTAGAGTCGGCGTCTAAGAAGGCGGCGAAAACATATAACCTTCGACGCAGGGACGTTCAGTTCCTTCCAAACGAGTTGGATTGGCGACGGATTTTCGCGCTTTCTGATGCAGTGAATTATTACGCTGCAAAGTTAGCTCCGAAGTTTGTGGGCCCGTTTCGGGTGAAGAAAAGAGTGTCGACTTGGACAGATGTTCTCGAAGATGCCAATGGTGTCTCTCGAGGAACGTGGAATGTCAAGGACCTCAAACCTTATTCCGACGACCCTGAAGAGAGGGCGTAAGGTAGTCACGTAGCAAGGATGTGCTCGCAAAGAGATACTGAGAGCAGTAAAAGCTCTGTGATGTGTTCATACTCTCGCCAGGAACGATTGAGTTCTGGCTGTGTTGTCTGCTCGTGTGTGCTCCATTTTGTTGTGTTGTCTAACCTTTTCTTTTCCTGTTACTTCGGCTTTTCTTTCGAAAAGCCCAGCTCTTTGGTAGGTAAGGGTGGAATTTGTTACGGTAAATATTCCCGCAACAAAAACCTTTCTTACATTTAGTTATTTACATTTCGATATCCCTCTCTTTTCCTCAAACCCTTCCCTATCATTTCTTCGTCCCATCATTTCTCCGTTGTTTGCTCTTAGCAATGTGATCGAAACATAGCTTTGAGCAAATGACAAAATAGGTGTATGTCGTAATCAGCGGATGAGCTGAACTGATGTCGGCGTTTGGTGTGTCGAGCCAGAAGCCTCTGGAGACTCGCACACCCTTTACTTAAATTGAATGTCATACATCGTCACTCACTAATATCATCATTCTCATTCATCGACATTCACATCATTACCATCATTTACACATACTTACATCCATGCACTTATAACATCATCCACCCATTATCATCATTCACGTATATCAACTTTACACTCATCATCATTGACACCTCATTACACACACCATATAAAGCAGGATATCACACACACAACACTATACACATACATACACATATCACCGATGAGAACAATTGAAACGGCCCGTGTGAAAGCCATACTTCGTTATGAAACACACTGTGCAGCGTAGTGCTGCAAGTGTAAACATCCTAAATTTAACTTTTATTTTTGTAAAAGCGATTCATAAGAATGAAACGTTAATAGTTTTCCCTTTACCCCAAATCTGCGCAAAGATCCACCGAATAGGGTAAAATAGTTCATTTTGGTTTTAATAGCTTTTCCTCCCTTCTTCAATTTTCGAAAAGTTGTAACACAGAGAATTGTATCCTTCCCCTGAATCAGTAGATTATATAGTAGAGTAACTGGGAAAATGCCCAGAAGTATTATTTTCAACTTTCAGGAACTTTCATTTTTCTCGACATGTTTTATGGGAGGGGTCTGATCTCGACTAATGAGCTAGATAAGTTTTGGGATCAAACCCCTAACAACTTTTTCAGTTCAATGTGTTTGGAAAATTGTGCGAGTGAAAGGTCTCGCTGGAATTCGACAACGGAGGTGCTTGTCAGCCATAAGGCTGCATGTGCTAGAAAACCGTGACAGAAAACCTCGAGACACAATTGGCTGATTGTATGAATGTGTGGGTGAATTTGAAAGTCGAGAAAGGACAAACTGACAAGATCAACCACTTCTTGGTTGATTTAAAAAGCGACAAGTGGTTTTCTTGCGAATAGTGATTTTTTTGAAATTGTTTTGAAGAGAAAATAGAAAGTTTAAATAGTGAAAGTTGTAATTTGTTCAAATTGTTAGAAAAAAAGGTTGAGAGTTAGTGAAAGGACTAGTATCCATCGATCTCAACGTTCGACAGATTCCTGTTGCATGGTGGCGCAATTGAAATGGCCCGTGTGAAAGCCATACTTCGTTATGAAACACACTGTGCAGCGTAGTGCTGCAAGTGTAAACGTCCTAAATTTAACTTTTAGTTCATTTTGGTTTTAGTAGCTTTTCCTTCCTTCTTCAGTTTTCGAAAAGTTAGGTTAGGTTAGGTTAGGTTAAAATGGCTGTCAGGAAAACAAACTGACACACTTAGACCAATATTAGGTCCATTGTGATACCATAGTTATTATGCGAGGGAGTACCTCACTTAACAAAACCATTTGGAGCTTTTAATAAAGCGAAGGATATGCAGGGGATCTGTGTGTGCCAGATCGCTTGGATCATCAAGAAAATATTTTCCTAGATGCCGCTTTCTTTTAGAAGAGAGTGCCGGACATGAGCAGAGGAGGTGTGGGATTGTCTCCTCCTCCTCCTCATCTAAGCAACTTCTGCAGAAGTCATTTGAGGGAACGCCAAGTCTTATGGCGTGTCTTCCTATCAGACAATGTCCGGTGATGACATTGATTACGGAGCTAATTTGCAATCTGGCAATAGATAACAAATGTCTTGTGCGTTTTGGATCTAGACCTGGCCATATCCGTTTTGTTGCCGCGCACGTGGTGATATTGTACCACCTATGATTTGTTTTATCCATAGCCTCTTGCTTTAGCATAAGTTTACATGTAGCGATTGGTATACCAATATTCAACCTGCTGGTTGAGATCGGTAGAACGGTTCCTTCTCTGGCGAGTTCATCGGCTTTGCAGTTACCCACGATATCTCTGTGCCCCGGCACCCAAATAAGGTGAATATTGAACTGTTCAGCCATCTCCCTAAGAGATAGGCGACAGTTAAGGGCGGTTACTGAGTTTGTAGAAACAGCGCCGAGTGATTTGAGGGCTGCTTGACTATCTGAGAAAATCCGGATATTCGTTGAGGATATCACGTTTTCTCTTAGCCATGATAGGACCTCTTTGATCGCCAGAATTTCCGCTTGGAACACGCTACAATGGTTTGGAAGGCGGAACGAGAGACTTACGTTAAGTCGATTTGAGTACACCCCACAGCCTACCCCTTCTTCGGTTTTTGAACCATCTGTATAGAAATGAATTGAATCATCTCTCAAAAATTCTTCGTCGTCCCAGGTCGTTCTCGGTGGGATTGAGACTTGGAACTTATTATCAAAAACCAATTGGGGGATGGTGTAGTCGGAGTGACAAGGGATTGATCCGAATGAATTCAGGATTGTAACGTGACCGATGTTGTTTTCGGTCCATTGGGAGATAGCTCTCATACGAGTGGCTGCACTGGCGGCCATTTGTTTGCTGAAGATATCTAGTGGTGTGAGGTTAAGGAGTGTATTTAGTGCAGCTGAGGGTGTTGATCTCAGTGCTCCACTTATACACAGACAGGCTGTTCGTTGGACCTTGCTTAAATTGTCGCAGTAGGTCCTTTTATCAAGAGCGGTCCACCATACCACTACTCCGTATGTGAGTATTGGTCTGATGACTGCGGTATAGAGCCAGTGGGTGATTTGGGGGGAGAAGCCCCATTTAGTGCCAATGGCTTTTTTGCAGGAAAACAGGGCTACGGTTGATTTCCTGATTCTTTCCTCTATATTGGCTTTCCAGTTTAGCTTTTTGTCTAGGATAATACCTAGATATTTGGCTTCGTTTGAAAGTACAAGTGAGATTCCATTTATTTTTGGAGTAATTAGTTGAGGAATTTTATATTTCCTGGTGAAGAGAACGAGTTCAGTTTTCTGAGGGTTGACCCCTAGATCACATTTTCCCGCCCATTTTACAAGTTTATTTAGAGCGGTCTGCATCAGGTCCGTAAGGACGTGAGCATGTTTACCGGACACCGCAATGGAGACGTCATCTGCATATGCAATCACTTTGAATCCCTCAGCTTCTAAGTCAACTAGAAGTTCATTGACGACTATATTCCATAGAAGGGGGGATAGGACTCCGCCTTGCGGTGTTCCTCTACTGACAGATCTCTTTGCAGAGAAGTTTCCTAGAGTAGAGTTGATTCTTCTGCTTTTTAGCATTAGATTTATCAACTCCACTATGGAATTATCTACTTTGAGCTTCGTCAGTGCCTTTGTAATTGCAAAGTTGCTGACGTTGTTGAAGGCGCCCTCTATGTCGAGGAAGGCGGCCAGAGTAAATTCTTTGTGATGGAGGGAATATTCTATAGTACGTACCAGGGTGTGTAGGGCCGTTTCTACAGATTTTCCCTTGCAGTAGGCGTGTTGTGCTGTAGATATCAATTTTGGATCTATAGCTGTACGCAGGTGGATATCAATCAGTCGTTCTAAAGTTTTAAGAAGGAAAGATGATAGACTTATTGGTCGGAGATCTTTTGGGCTTACGTGGGATGATTTCCCAGCCTTAGGTATAAACACCACCTTGACTTCTCTCCACTGAGTGGGGATATAGTTCAAGTTGGTACAGCCGATGAGAATTACTTCGAGGACAGGGATAATAATGTCCGCGGCCTTTTGAAGTTCGGCTGGAATTATACCATCAGGTCCAGGGGATTTGTATGGGTCAAAGCTATTAATGGCCCAAACTAGTTTTTCCCTTGTAATCAGATCGTGGTTGTTTGTTATTATGCTACCTGGTTCCGTGGAATCATAGTTGCATAAGTTCTTAGAGCTTCCTGCAAAGTGTGTGTCCAGAAGCAAATTGAGCGTTTCTTCGCAGAATTCTGTCCAGCCGTCAGCTGTTTTCAAACTGCTAGGCATGGTCGGACTCTTTGAGAGGATTTTTCTTAATCTAGAAGCTTCTGAAGTATCTTCTATTTTTCCACAGAAGTTTCTCCAGGAAGTTCTTTTATTTTTCCTCAGTTGATATTTATAAGTTTTGAGGGATTCCTTGTAGGAGTCCCAGTCTATTAAAGTTTTTGATTGTTTAGCTCGGTTGAAAAGTTTTCTACATTCCTTCCTGAGCGGTTCTAGCCCCGAGCTCCACCACAGTGGTTTCTGTTTTCCTCTTATTTTTATAAGAGGACACGATTTCTGCAGTGAATGGTTAAGGGCAGTTGTAAGATCATTGACTTTTTTGTCTAGATCATGTTTGTTTGTAGGGTTTTGTAAAAGTTCAGGTTTAATAAACTTTTTCAAAATTACCCGATATTTTTGCCAGTCAGTTTTCCGATAGTTTCGGAAGACTGGTTGCTTGAGAGGTTCCTCATTTAGATCAAATTGAATGTATCTATGATCAGCAAAGGAGTGTTCAGTAGATACTTTCCAATTTGTAATCCTATGATGAACCGAATCGGAGACAAGAGTGATATCTAAGACTTCCTGTCTGTTTTTGGTGATGAATGTTGGTTCATTGCCAATATTACTTACTATAAGGTTAGTACTTAAAATAAAATCAAAAAGTGACTCACCCCTTTCATTTATGTCAGTACTACCCCATACTGAGTGATGCGCATTAGCATCGCATCCAATGATGAGGCAGATCTTCTGCCGTTCTGCTGCAGCGACAATCCTTTTAAATAAGTCGCATGGAGGAGGGCCAGGATGGTCATGGCCGAGGTAAGCTGATACCAGCCAGTAGATGTTGTCACTGGTCTGGTATCTTATTGTGGTTACATCACGATTGCTGTAATGAGGGAGTAAAAATACGTTAGTGCTACTTCTTACCAATATGCAGGATCTGGGTTCACCTTTGTCCTTCATATACAGTAGAGTATATCCAGGAGTCCTTAATCCTTGAACGATGGACTTGATGATCCAGGGCTCCTGAATCAGGACAATATCTTCCCCTCTCTTGTTGAGGCGGAGAAGAAGGGAGGCCGAAGCCTGCTTGGAGTGTTGGAGGTTAATCTGAGTTAGCTGCACCATCTTGGGAACAACTAAGTAGACTAACCCCCACCACGGTCTGGTTGAGGTCGTCGTCTGTTTCGCTCTCAGAGTTTGACCTAAGAAGGTCATCCTCGCTGAGCGAAACCTCGTTAGCGGAGTCGTCAGTCTCCAAGTCGGAGAATTTGACGACGGTTTGGGCATCGGAGTCATCAGTCTCCAAGTCGGAGAATTTGACGACGTTTTGGGCATCCAAGTCGGATGTGGAGGGTTTTTTGTCATACGTTTCAGCAGAGGATGTGCCGAGCTCGTCTATCTCCATGGGTGGAGGGTCGACTTGCCCTGCGGGTTCATCCACTGAAGACGCACTTTGTGTTGCCGGAGATGGAGCGATGTTATGCTCCTCATCTTTTTTATATATTTTCAAGGCAATATTTGACCAGCCGAACCGAATCATGCCTTTTGTCTCAGCCAGGGGAGCTAGGGAGTCCTTATTGATGACTATTATAGCCGATCTATAGTGACCCTCCGGCTCTTCCAGCTTCGCGACTTTCCAGTCATGGGTAGGAAGGGTTGGATTGCCGAATTGAATCATTTTCATGATGGTTTCTTTGCAGGAGAGTTCTGCTGGTAATCTAGCGCGAGCTCTAGGCCTGCAGGGGATATCCTCCCTTGACACGACTTCAAGCTTAGCACCAGGCCAGAGTCCCTCTAACCTGCTTATCGCAAGCTTATACAGATCGCGCGATCTCTCTCCATCAAACGAAAAGTTGTAACACAGAGAATTTTATCCTTCCCCTGACTCAGTAGATTATATAGTAGAGTAAGTGGGAAAATGCCCAGAAGTATTATTTTCAACTTTCAGGAATTTTCATTTTTCTCGACATTTTTTACGGGAGGGGTCTGATCTCGACTAATGAGCTGGATAAAATTTGGGAACAAACCCCCAACAACTTTTTCAGTTCAATGTGTTTGAAAAATTGTGCGAGTGATAGGTCTCGCTGGAATTCGACAACGGAGGTGCTTGTCAGCCATAAGGCTGCATGTGCTAGAAAGCCGTGACAGAGAACCTCGAGACACGATTGGCTGATTGTATGAATGTGTGGGTAAATTTGAAAGTCGAGAAAGGACAAACTGACAAGATCAACCACTTCTTGGTTGACCTAAAAAGCGAGAAGTGGTTTTCTTGCGAATAGTGATTTTTTTGAAATTGTTTTGAAGAGAAAATAGAAAGTTTAAATAGTGAAAGTTGGAGATATTTTAAAAATACACTACTCCCAAAAATTAAGGGAATAAAACAAAAATGCAAGTTTTTCTCGAATTTTTGACGGTCTGTATTTCAGCGAAAAATTATCGTATTGCAAAAAATAAAAAAAGATTTTAAAGCTCCAAGACTCTAGTTTTGAGATCTTTCAATCTTAATTTTTTAAGAACTACGGTTTTGACATGATCCGAATAATTAGAATGAAAAAAAAATTTGACAAATTTTTGATTTTTTTTTTTGCCTTACGGGCACGGAAAATTTTTTTCGGGCAAAAACAACCCTATGAAACAGATAGCCTGTTTATTAAGCTTCAATTTCGTTTTTTATTATAATAATGAAAAAAATGTTTGTACTCCTAAAGAAAATGTTGATAAATTGGAATATCAACCGCCGGCATTCACGTTACCCAAAGCGTACCACGTGGAGGTTGCACGGTCGGATTTACGCTTCTTTTGTGCTTACGCACGTGTGTATGTGTGTGTGTGTGTGTGTCTGTGTCTGTGTCTGTGTCTGTGTCTGTGTCTGTGTCTGTCTGTGTGTGTGTGAGAGATTAATATCGCGTATTGCCACCTCTGCTTCCAATCTTTGTGGCATATTCGAAATGCAGTTTCTTATCATCTCCTGTGGGACTCGTCCCCAAATTTTGTTTAATGCTCGCTTTAATGCTGGTAAGTTCCTTAAATTAGGATAGTTTCGACGCAATTGACGGTCCATGATATCCCAGACATGCTCAATCGGATTGAGGTCGGGACTCATCGCTGGGTGTAGTAACAGCGTTATGTTGTTTCTTTCAAAAAACCGACGGGTGATGTTAGCAGTGTGAGGCCGGGCATTGTCTTGCATAAAAACAAATGTTCTTGGATATCGCTGAATTTCGGGCAAAACAAAAGGCAGCAAGATCTGATCGATATAACGCCTAGCATTTAAATTTTGACGGACAATCACTGATGAAGTTCGTTCAAATCACGAAACTCCAGCCCAAACCATTACAGATCCTCCATTATAGGCTGCTACAGGCCGCGTAAAGTTCGGCAAAAAACGCTCCCCCTGACGACGCCAAACTTGAGGTCTTCGATCATTGCCATAAAGGCAAAAACGTGACTCATCGGAGAACATAACATTGTTCCACTGCCTCATGGTCCAAGCAGAACGTTGATGAGCGTAAGCCAGGCGAGCTCGGCGATGGGCGGCTGACAACATTGGTGTGCCCGCGGATCTTCTAGCTCGCACTCCAGCCTCACGGAGACGATTACGAACCGTTTGTGGGCAAATGTTCGGCCTCTGTCGGCGGTTAGGGAAGTCCCGAGCGATAACATTCGCAGGAACAAATGGTTCTTGACGAACGCGTCGAACGATTGCCCGATCATCGCGAGAAGTCGTCACACGATACCGACCTTGGCCAGCTCGTCGACTGTAACCATCAGTTTCTAAGTACCGATTGTACGCACGACACACGACGGAGGCAGAATCGCCCAGTCTATCACCGACTTCCTGATACCTTTACCCCCCTTGTACCAGAGCTACTAATTGAGCGACTTCTGTCGCAGATAAATTACGCCTGGGCATTGTAAAAAATCAAAAATAAACCAGAGTGTTCAAATGCTTTCAGTAACCAAAATTTTCACCAAAATTGAAAAAATTAAGAGTAGTTTTGAGGAAAACTATTGGTTGGAAATTTTTAACAAAAAATTTGAGTAGTCTAAAGAAAAACTGTTTTCAGGAACAATGTGTAAATAAGACTGAAGAGTTTTGAGCTTCAATATTCGTGTAAAGAATATTGCCGGAATCTCGGGGACATCAACTTTTAATTAATTTCACAGAATCAAATAAAAAATTAATTAAAGTACCGCAGTTACAAACCGTTTAAAAATAAAATGCATATTTTTCACTAATCAGAATAAAAATGACTACCAAATTAAGAAAAAAAAACATTTACAAACATTTTTTTGTTATTTTCGATTTTTTGTTTATATTTAAATTTAGTGATTTTTTTTTCATTTTTATGAAGATAATGAATAAAAAATCTTATTCCTTTAATTTTTTCAAATTTTTAGATGCTCGGGGCAGAAAATCTACTCAATGGATCGATCTGAAAATTTACAAGATTTTTAAGGGTATATTAAGGTGAAAAAATTCCTACGATGTCAAGCTTTCCCGTCGATATTTATTAAGATACAGTCAATTAACCAAAATAAGGGAAAAAGTCACTTTTTTCAACTTTTTTCAAACTGGTATGGTACATCGATAAGATTTTTTATCTGGAAATTTTTTATGAAATTTTATAAGAAATTTTTTCCAAATTTTAAAACTGGCCTTCTTTTTGCTGTACGATTATTGGTTGCAGAGATATAGCGGTTGAAAAAATAAGCGTCCTTTTTTGTTTGATTTCGGATATCTCCGCGACAAATGGTCTTATCGAGCTCAATAGAAAACGAAATTGAAGCTTAATAAACAGGCTATCTGTTTCATAGGGTTGTTTTGCCCGAAACCGTAAAGCAAAAAAAAAAATTAAAAATTTGTCAAATTTTTTTTTCATTCTAATTATTCGGATCATGTCAAAACCGTAGTTCTTAAAAAATTGAGATTGAAAGATCTCGAAACAAGAGTCTTGGAGCTTTAAAATATTTTTATATTTTTTGCAATACGATCATTTTTCGCTGAAATACAGACCGTCAAAAATTCGAGAAAAATTTGCATTTTTGTTTTATTCCCTTAATTTTTGGGAGTAGTGTAGTTTTGTAGAGTAATTTGTTCAAATTGTTAGAAAAAAAGGTTTAGAGTCAGTGAAAGGATTAGAATTTAGAAAGGAGGAGAAAACGTCAGACGGACGGAACATAGAAAATTTGAAGGAGGAGGGAGTAGCTGAAAAAAAGATAAGTAGAGTTTTATAGTTTCCTGCAAGTGTTGTCAAATATAGTTTCGGTTGTTCTTTGCCAACGAAATTCTCAATAATTGTGAGACACGCGACCCTTTTTAATTTTTATTAATTGTTCTTATCGGGAAAGAACAATTAACGTTTCATTTTTCCGGTGACTTGCGTTTGTTTACTTCTTAAACGGTTCACCTAACCGTCCACCATTGTATCATTTGATTGTTGAAAAGATTTGGGTTTTTAATCCAACTTTTGTACGGTTTTCCCAACACAGAATACAAAATAAATAGCATTAAATCCCTTTGGGAATTTAAACTAAGTATTTTAATTCGGTTCTTACTATTTCAGACACGATTCTTGGTTTGGAAATTTCACCTAAAAAATTTCCTGGCGCCCACTCTTCTTAGTACACCCTGTACTGAGAAATAATACATTTTAATTCGTCTTTTAATAATTACTAAATCGGTCTTTTTATTCGCGATCGTCTTTTATCGCGCTACGCTTACTTTTTTTGTTTACGAACCCAGCCCAACTGAGTTTAGCCGTGGTGTCAGCAGTCTACCTGCTGAGAGTTACACTTTTTTTATAAGCGCGTTTGACATTTCAATTTTTTACCTCGCGGCACACCGGTTGTGCATTTCTTTCGATCGTGTAAAAATTTCGTTTGTTTAATTTAATTAATTGGATTCGGAAAATCCAATCGCGTTTAGTATAATAATATCGTTTCATCGTAAGGTTAATTTATCGTGAAATAAAAGTGTAACAATTGTACTCGCTGTAACGTTTTTACTCTTGTCCTCTTGTCCAACATGGCTGTAGTATTTTCATACATACGAGACTTTCTTTATTTCCCCCTACGACTTTCTCCCCCACCTTTAGGACCAACGTTTACAGAACCATTGGCCCGTCCAGGCAGGTGTCGCAAGGGTAGTCCAAATGTGTTAGCAACCGAAGGCCTGATAGTTGCCATGCTTAGCTCGCCGATGGGGGGGATCTTGTTACTCACATTAGGACTGTGTAACTTTTTTTTTCCAGACCTAAGTCTCTCGTGAAATTCGACTAAAACTTATTTTCCATCTTTGAATGGTAGGACCCGAAAATTATCGACTTCCTTTCTTTTCCCATATCCATACTGAAGGGGGGGGGGGGGGGACATAGTTGGTCGTGTCCCCCAGAGCTGTCTATACCCACCCTTATTAAAAACCACAAAAACAAAAATTTACTTTCTGATGGTTTTCCTATGCTATTGCTTTTAGCTCCCGGAAAAAAATTTTTTTTGTGCAACAGCCCACTTTGGAAGAGGAGAAAGTATAAAAACTTCCCCCTTTTATTCCAGTGAGACTCTTAAGCCCCACTCACTTTCCTCCCTTCCTCCACTCTCCCAATATCGACAACCTCAAAACTGCATGGTAGATCCGTTCCTCGTCTCACAAAGCGACATGTTCCTCTTAGGACAACACATGCCTTCAGTAACCCAAGAAAAAACTTCTTAGTCCATCAGCCACCAATTTACAAAAAAAAAACTAATTGTGCTCTTTCAAGGTCTGAGTACATTCAGTTTATTCAAAAAAAAAAAAAATGAATCTTAACCCAAGAAAAACATTTGTCTTCTTTTTGTCTTACTTAACTAGCGTTTACAATTTATCTCTTAAAGTTCAATTCATTCTCATCTACATTCATTGAGAAAAAAAAATCATTGTTCTATGTGTCTTTAGGTGGCTATAGCTTCTCACCTTCTCGAGACTCCAACGAACTCGATCCCGTCGTTACACAAAAAAAAATATATAACTTCAATGACCCGTCCTTATCCCTTTAATTCCCATCCCATATATATATAGAATCAACCTCTGGCTGGGAAATCTCCCACCATTTCAATAAAAATCAACAAAAAAGTAAAAATGACTTACCCGCGATCTCTGGTGTGCACATCAGGATGGTCGATGGATCTATATAGATTTATTTTAGGTAAAGGTGAATTTGATATGGATGCAATTAAATGATACGGCCCTTCGTCATTGTGTTCTTCCTAATCTTTCTTTTTTTCTTGATGTAAGCGGGGGCAACGATGATACTCGACGACGGTGATTAACTATTCCTTTCAACACAACAAAAAAAAACTTTAACGTTACTCGACCCCTCCTCAATGAACGAGATGTTACATATTATTCTTTTAACTCCCAAAAAAAAGAAAACTACCCCTACTTCCTTCTCCAAAACAAAGGAACTTAAGTGGCTAATATATTTTTTTAGGCTCTACTGCTCCTAAAACAAAATCTTCTCTTCGCTTCTTGCGCTTTGTAACGGTAAAGGTTGACCCTAATCTACGATATGCGCGGATATGTTTCCCACTAAATCACAAAAAGGAACAGGAACCCCTTAAGGTTCAAAAGGACGTAGACTAGGTTGTCCGGGTAGGGAAGTGCGGCAGGCATGCTTGCGATCGCGCGACACTAGCTCGACGGAGCCGTAGGATCTTGCACTACTATGCCCGACCCGTTAAATTTTACATGCCTGATTTATATGAAAAATCTACACCTCTACTCAAACCACAAATAAAAACAAGAAAAGATTGTTTAAGTATTCTGAACAATAATGTTTGGAAACTGTGAGATGGTATCAGTTTCCTTTGCGTTGCTCACCCTCAGTCGAGTTCGATAAACTCAGACCATCCTTGGCTAATGTCTCGCAAAATTATCTTATGACGTTAGCCCCTATTTTGAAGTCGGAATGAATTAATAAGATTCACCCGCTATCCGTCGAATATACCCCCTCATTACACGCCCCCTTCCAGCACCACAAAATGATTTAACAACTCATCTCTCTTAAAATCATCGTTCCAACAAATGATAACTGCCGACACCAGAAAATGTATGTTTCATTTTAAAAGTTCAATTTTGTTTTATTTGCTACCGATTATTCCTCTCTTAAAACTAACATTCTTATTTATTCAACGCTCTCTGTGGTTTTCTACGATATTAACGCGTATAATTTCGATATCTTTAAATTCACTTTAATATTTCATTGCAATAATGTAGGTGTATGATCTTATTCTTAGTGTCTCTTTAATTTATTGTTTTTTTTGATTCATTTTATCTTTTGTTTTTCTCTTTTAAACTTTCTCTTAATTTAAAATAGGCTACGCTCTGTTATCAATACTTCAAAATTCTCTCTTGAGTCCCTTCTTCTTTCTTTATTGTTGAGCTTAAAAAAAAATATTGCTCACTCTTTTCTTTTTTTCTTTGTTTTTAACCCTTAAAATCTTTCGTTCAATAGTTTTAAGATACTGTAATTAAGAAAAGCGAAAGTTTGGACTTACCAGAATGCTTCTTTAGTAAGCTTACGTTTGTTTATTTTTCGACCTTGAGTTGGCTCATACTCCGACGATGGTGTGCACAGCATACGTTGAAGGATAGCTCTCACGGATAGGCTTATCGCTATATAAAGGCAAAAACAAAATCTTAAAGCACTCGAACGATTCTTATAAGAGATTAAATTTTTTTTTTTTGCTTTTTTTTTTTTTGATACTTATGTTTTTTTTCTGTTTCTTTTCCCTTTTGACTTTACTTTCGTTTTGCCAAGTGAAATTCTACCGCGGACCACAGAAGAGCTTACATTAAGTTTAATATGCTTATCTTAATCGATACCTATTTGCGTACGATCCATAGGATCATACGTAATGACTGAGCGCATTAATTGTAGAGCGCAGGTGTAGGTTTTAGGGCTTTCGGGCGCGGACAGGTTGGAGGAGTAGGTGCTCGATGAGTTGCTGCTGCTAGTGATCGCCACGTAGGTAGTGATTTCGATCGACTGACTTCGTGTTGGTGTGGCTTAAAAACCAAATTGTGTGATGCCGCTACAGCACGTACGATCTGTGTTCTCGCTCCCTATTGCAACGTACGTCGGTGACGTAGTCTGTCGACTGATAGTGGAAGACTGAATGTAGGTGGTTGACGCTGCGGGCTCCAATCAATGGAAGGGCCACAGGTAAGCTTTTTCAAAAAAAACTCGAGTCGATCTTGTAGTGGAGCGGACGACTTTTGTTGGTAGTTTCACTGACCGAATTGATCGTCTGGAATGGAGAGGATTCTCGCTACTCCCCGTGTCTTCGCTCGATTGCCAATCCCCTTGCCTCGTGGCGTGCCTGCGTAGTGGATCCTCATTATTTTAATTGACACAATTACGAGTATTTTATTTCTTTTTTTTGTGCTTTGACTCAAGCGTTACCTTACCTTCACTGGTGGGAGTGTTTCTTATGGGATTTCTCGGGGATGGGACCGAGATTTCGCCCGAAGAGGAGAAATTACCCTCAGTCCTTTCTCTGCGAGCCTGTGGTTAATTATTGGCTACCACTTTAAAGGAAACACTTTGATTAAAATTTTCTTTACTTTAACTAGCTAATTCCGAAGTAAATCTTCGACTACCTAAGTATCATTGGTACATTTATACCTTTTTACGCACAAGGAACGTCCACTCACGGCCAGCAGCAAAATCGAAAAGACTCGTGGATTGTACTCATCGATAAATCAAAGGTTCGGAACGAAAATGTCGTCTATTTCCTTTTTGGTGCTTAACGAAGGACACAGCTGATAGGTTTTTCGAATACGATTCTTCGCAAGTATTATACAGGGTGCTACTTTTATAATGTTGTGGTTTCGTGTGGAATTCCGTATGCTGCCTTTTTTTTTTTTTAGATATATTTTGTTTATATTTTTCTTTTTTACTTTGTTTGTTCGTTTGGGTAAAGGGGTCCCTACAGCTTTTCTGTTTTTCTTTACCTCTTATTACTCTCAAAAAAAATAAATCAGCCCTGACTATTTAATTCTAGGAGCGCTGCAACTCTACGTGTCTGTTATGGTTTCTGTTTCAACTTCTTTCTATTTTTTTGTGTTCAATCCTAATCCCCAAATCTTCTTGGATCGCTAACCTATCATCAACGCTACTCGATATACTAGAGCTGATCAACAAAGAAAAAAAGGTTAATCCTTCTTCTCACACCCTTACGGATAGCTTATCTTTATTTTTATAATTTTTCAGATCAATAATTTCTTTCTTACTTCTCCTTCTTTCTATTTTTTTTTTTAAATTTTAGTTCTACCTTCTCTTTGCTCTTAACCTACCCCCTCGAGTTGCTTGTTCTACCCAGCACTAAAAAAAAACAACCAACAATAAACACTATTCGCCGCTCCTTTTCCCTGTTGCCTTGTATCGCCTTCTTTTTTCTTTTGCTTCTCCGTTGACGTCGTGCTGTGGTTACAACGTCGTAACTACTCCCGTGGCATAAACCTATACGTGTACCAACAAAAAAACTATTATATCTATGCCCTCCTTGCTGGATTCTGTCTCAAAAAAATAAATCTCACCTTAGGACTGTCGGGACTACGCTTACTGCCTAGTTTTTTTTTGTTCTTTCCTTACCGTCGACGACGAACTGGCATTACGATGTCGTAACTAATCCTGTGTTATGAACCTATACACGTCCAACCAAAAAAAACTTTTAAAGCAATGCAATTACCAAATTCTGTCTCCAAAAAAAAATCTTACCTTCGGACAGTCTAGACTACGCTCAATGCCTGCTGTTTTTTTTTTTTTTTTTTTGATTTTTCTTTTCCTAGGGGGGGTGATCACTCAAGATGAATCTCGTGAGAAAAGTTCGAGGGGGATTCTTTTGGGTTCCCTGGCTCGAGCAGGTGAATGGGTGCCGCTCAATATCTGTCCGCTTAGAGCACTCAACCACTTAGTGGATGATCGCTAACGCCTCTACAAATCACACCGAACGAAACGGCTTGTTTTCAACCACAGTCCGATGGTTATTTTATCCTTGATACTTGGCTTTTCGTGTCTTAAAAATTTTTCTTACGAATCTTCAACCACTTGGTTGGAATGTTATAATAATTTTTTTTCACGCGACAAGAAAAAAGAGTGTCTACTTTACACTATGGCGGATTGAACAAGAAAAAGAATGAATGCACTCGCGATGATGTCAGATTCTATTCTATTTCGAATGGAATGGCCTGACATCTGACATGAAATAAAAGAGGAAATGCGAAAAATTTCAACGTGTTCGTTTCGAAACCCAGGGGTGTCTGTTTTTTCGAAATTTACTCACGGAACTTTTAGGCTTAATGCAGAATGTCACTATGAAGTACAGCGGTGCACTTTGGCTGTTTTTATTCGTGGTGGTTTTTATCTTTTGCTTCATTTTCTCTCTCGTTTTCTTGAACTATTTCTGGACAAAAAAAATAATGTTTCGTCTATTGATAACCAATATGTTTGAAGAAGTCTGTTATACGAAACGGTTGGGTGGGAACAACGAATTACTTTCGGATCGAAGGGCTCTTCCTCTGACGGATTTTAGACATTAGTTTTCTTTGTTTTTTTTTTGTGTTGTTTTTTTTTTCTGAAAGGCTAGTCGGTCGTTTCCCTACACAACATGTTCTTTTAGTATAAGGTCTCCCTTTTACAAAGAACATGAAAAAAGAAACGCTTTTTGTTAATAAATTTCATTCTTCCCGCAGAGTCTCATGCACAGCTGATTCAGCCGGGCACTGGATTTAGTGAGTTACTAAACCCTATTTTTATTTCTTCAGATCTTTGGAATGCGTTACGGACCTGTGCCCTTTACCGTCTACAACTTCATATAGGTTGTTCCCTATCTTTTTACTAACTCTTACTTTAATGAATTTTGGGCAAAGTTTTGCGTTGAAATGTTTGGCCGCATTGCTCAAAACAAAGTTTCTTTTGAACAAGACATCGCCTACTTCGTATGAAACTAACCTACTTCTCAAGTTATAGCCTTGTCTATACGATTCATGAGTCTGTTCAAGGGCTGTATTTAGATAGTTATGCAACACATTCATTTTAGCGCTTTTAGGGAGCCAATCAATCTCTGAGTGATTCAACCCTCCTAAACCACGAAGTAATTTATAATCTGCGCCGTGTTCGATGATACGATGGCCGAACAGAGCTTCGAAAGGTGACATTCCGATAGCGGAATGTACTGTTGAACGTAATGCGCTTCCTATCGCCGGTAAGTGAAGGTCCCAATTGGTTTGCTTCGGATCTATATAAGCTCTTATAGCCGCGAGAATTGAACGATTTACTCGTTCGCTCGCATTAGCCTGTGGGGAGTATACCGCAGTCCGGTAGATAGATAGATAGATAGATAGATTTTATTTATAAATTTCAGTAATGTAGCACAGGTCTTAGACAACATTTTTGTATAACTATTATAACTAGAAATCTAAATGACATTCGATTTTCGTATTATGAGTGAGTGAGTAATGCCGAAGTTTTTTATCATTTTAGCAAACTCTTGGCTCACAAATTGACTGCCGTTATCAGATAGAATGCTTTCCGGCACTCCAAAAATGAAAAACATTTCTTCTTCTAAAAATTGTATTACCGTTTGAGCCGTCGCTTTGCGAAGTGGTTTAAACAAGACGAATTTTGTCATTTGGTCAAGAACTATGACGATCTGGGTATTTCCTTTTTTTGAGGTTGGATAGGGCCCCAAAAAAATCTACGTAAATATGTTGAAATGGTCTTTCAACTGAAAAGATTTTCCCATCTCGGTTCGGAGTATACTATTCGAAGGTTTTGTCATTTTGCAAATTTCACATTTCTCGATAAAGCTTTTCACGTGGGTCGCCATATTTGGCCAAAAGAATTGCTGTTGCAATCTGTAAAGAGTTTTAGCAACTCCTCCATGTGAAGCTCTGGGTGGGCAATGAGCCAATGATACCAAACGGTCCGTCAGCGCTGCTGGAATCCACAACTTCCAGACTAAATCGTCTTGGAGTGGATTTCCCCTACAATGTCTGACCTTCTTGTATACATAACCTTCCGAGACCTGCAGATCAGGAAGCTGGTCTTCATTTTTCCTGATGTGCTCGATAATTTGGAGATATTCATCCGAGTAGAAACTCCGATCCTCCAAATCGATGTGAAGCACGTCTGGACTCGTTGACATCGTCTTCGGTGGACATACCGTTGAATGTAGTTCCTCCACCTCATAAACGCGGGATAGAGCATCTGGCACTACATTCAAGGTACCCTTTCGATGTTCGATGCCAAAATCGAAACCTTTTAGTTTGAGACTCCAGCGCGCTAACCTTCCCGTTGGGTCTCGTAGACTCATTAACCCCTTCAGACTTGAGTGGTCCGTTATTATGGTGAACCTATACCCTTCGACGTAAGGTCGAAACTTTTGTATCCCTTTCACTGCAGCTAAGCATTCGCGTTCTGTAACTGAATAGTTACGCTGGGCTGCATACAATTTCTGAGAAAAATAATAAATGGGGCGCTCCGCGCCATTTTCGTCTCTTTGACACAATACACACCCAATGTCAGATGCTATTGCTCACACAAAATGATGAATTCTTTACTAAAATCAGGATTGACGAGAACTAAATCCGAAGTCAAAGCTGATTTAATCGCCTCGAAAGCTTCCTTGGCTTCTTTCCCGAAATCAAACTTTTTGTTTTTCTTTAACGTGTCTGTCATTGGACCAGCAAGGGTGGAAAAATTGCCTACGAATCTGCGGTACCACCCCGCCATACCGAGAAATCTTCTCACCTGTTTAGGTGTTTTCGGAACAGGGAATTCGAGAATGGCCGTGACTTTAGCTGGATCGGGCATTAAACAACCTTGCCCCACCACATACCCGAGGTAATGGAGTTCCTTGAAGCAGAACTTCGATTTCTCGACGTTTATCGTCAAGCCTGCTTCAAGTAACCTCTTACCGATAGTGTCCAGCATTCGCATATGCTCCTCAAAATTTCGTGATATGACCAGTAAATCGTCTAAATAGACGAAAACCTGTTCTCGTAGTTCAGAAGGTACTACTAGATTCATTAGATACGTGAGACTTTGGGCAGCATTAGATAAACCAAAAGGCATCACTTTGAACTGGTAAAGTGGCCTACCCGGGACCGTGAAAGCCGTCTTCTCCCTCGAGCTTTTCTCCAGCGGTATCTGCCAGTACGCATCTTTCAGATCCAAACTTGAAATAAAGTGTGTTTCTGAAAGTCGTGCTAACAGTCCCTCTATATGAGCAATTGGGCTCGCATTCTTCTTTGTTACCTGGTTCACCTTTCGAAAGTCCAAGCACAGGCGATTCTTTCCCGGTTTTCGTACGAGTACGACCGGAGAAGACCATGCGCTGGAACTTTCTTCGATGACCCCCAAAGCAAGCATGCGATCCAATTCCTCATACACCAGGGCTTGTATCGCCGGAGAAATGGGATAGTGACGTTGCTTTATGGGTTGCGCCTCTCCCGTATCAATTATGTGTTCTATCAGATGAGTTTTCCCTAAGCCTTTCTTTGTAAACGATGGGAATTGGTCGATTATTTTTAACAATGTCTCTCGTTGTTGATCGTTTAGATCGCATTCAATCAATCTCTTTATTTGGTTAGATGATCCGTTATTTGGCGATATCTCAGATATGATATGTGGAGCTAACTGGAATATCCTCCAGAAATCTACGCCTAAGTACAATTGTTGGGTCAGGGATGGTACTATGAACAAATTCAACTCATTGACTTTGCCCTTGTACTTAATCTGGGCCGTAATCATCCCGACAATAGATTGTTTCTGACCGTCCGCGGTTGTAACTGAAGATGAAAAATGTTTATATTGAATTTTACTTTCCTCTAGGAATTCAAGAGCTTCAGTTCCCAAGCAACTTATGCTTGCCCCAGAATCAAGTAATCCCCGAATCTTTCTACCAAAGACTTCGACTGTTAAATAAGGTCGAGGATCGTCCTCTGAACAATTTAATGTCGTGGATGCTACTGATTTATATAAAACTTTCTTTTCCTTCATCCTTCCGCTTAACTTTAAAATTTTTTCTGATGTAGACGGATATGTCAAAATTCTTTTTCTTGCCTCATAATACTCTTTAATGCGTTGGTGAATCGGTTTATTCGAAATATTAGGTTTGTCTTTGCATGTATTCTTGGGTTGGTTTTGCAGGTCTTTTCTGCATTTTATCTCCTCAGGAGATGGTTGTAGTATGGTTATCTTATGTGGACTTGGTTTTGGATCGCTTAATTGTCCGGGTTCGTTACCCTCGGGCGAAACGTTATGACGTTCTCACGACCGCATCTGTAGCAAAACAGGTTCCGTTTAGGACTATCGCACTCACGGAATGTATGTCCCTCTGCCTTGCAATTCCAACATTTTAGTATATTGGCTTCCCTTTGGTAGGCCTCAACTATCGCGGGAATCGCAAGATCAGAGTCTTCCAAGGAATTTTCAATTTCACTTACTTGTCGTCGAGAAGGTTGTGGCGCGTTATTACTAAATGGGTACTTAGGTTTAGGTACCTCATTCCCGTTTAAAAATTTTTCGATCGTACGGCAAACGTATACCATCTCAGGTAAACTGTGGGTACTGAAAGTTACTAACAATTCGCCCATCCTTCGTCGCACATTTTGTTTAATTAGCTCTATTATCTCTTTTACCGGTTTCGGTACTCTTAATCTTGAATTGAACTTTATAAGATCGTCATAAAAATCGTCGAAGCTTTCATTTGGCAGATGTTTCCGATCGATCATTTTCCGCGACAGTTCGCTATCTGTCTCTAAACTGCGGTATTGCTCAATAAGAGCTAAACGTAAAGTTGACCAATTAGTACGAGGATTGTTCTTCAAGAACATCCAGTACCTCGTTTCCACACGACCAGTAACGAAATGGTGAAAATTTTGTACCACCTCGACCCAGGTTACATTCAATTTTCAATTTCAATTTTGGTGGGGGCATAACCCCCATTTATTCGGCTTAATACAAGCTATTACTTAATCTAACTAACAGACTAAAACTTAATAGCTAGAACTTAACTAGTTGGAGGGTTTAGGAGACGGAGCTTTAGGCAAGGAGTACTCATGTTGAAGTCAAAACTAGAACAGTGAGAATTTACATTCCTCAGCATTCGGGAAATGGGTTCATTGGAGCCGTAGGAGGTTCGATGGGTAGGAAGATAGAAGAGACGGGGATTCCGCGTGTTACGAGGGTTAGTATTTAGAAAGATGGATTCGGTAAGGGCTGGACAGTCAATGGAACCTGTAATGATTCGGTGAATGAAGAGAATGTCAAATATTTCCCTTCGATCTTTCAGCGTATTGAGGTTGAGGAGTTTGATTCGGTCTTGATAAGGAGGCAATATCAAAGGATTACTCCAATTAAGACCACGAAGAGCAAATCGGAGGAAACGGCGTTGTATGCTCTCAATTCTGGCAATGTGCACTTGTTGGAAAGGCGACCAAACTTGACAGGCGTATTCAAGAAGCGGACGAACAAATGAGATGTAAAGGGAGCGGGTTACGTAAGGGTCTACAAATTCTTTGGACAATCGTTTCACGAAGCCAAGTGCTGAATTTGCCTTAAGGATTATATCGTCGATATGCTTGAGGAAATTTAGCTCACGGTCGCAAATAATCCCAAGGTCTCGAATCAGTTCAACGGAGGAAATGATTTGACTGTTGAGTATATAGAGTCGGGGAGGAGATTTGATGCGTTTCCGTGAGAAGGTAATTGATTGGCACTTGGAAACATTAAGCTCCAAGCTGTTTTTGGAGCACCATATTGAAAAATGGTCGAGATCTTGTTGGAGGAGGGAAGAGTCTTCAGAAGAAGAAATGACCCGGAAAAATTTTGTATCGTCCGCATAGAGAGAGATAGAGGAGTATTTAATGATCATTTCAATGTCGTTAACACTAAGAATGAAGAGGAGAGGACCTAAATGGCTGCCTTGGGGAACTCCGGATGTAGCTAAAAAGCGGCTGGATAAGGCGGATCTGAACCGAACGCTGTAAAAACGGTTTTCCAAATAAGAGGAAATCCATCTCAATAGAATGTAACTGTAACTGTCTTTAACCCTTTCCAGACGGAATAAGAAGTCGTCGATGGACATATTTTTGTGATCAAATTTGATACCCCATTTGTGATAATGTGGGAAACGCAATACTGAACCAGATGGAGAAGGTGCCGCTACCGGTGGCGGGTTGGTTTGGTTTGAATCTAGAGGTGAGACGGTCAAATTCAGATTGCTCAATTGAGCCAAAAAGTTGTCGACATTTGAGCCGCGAGCCATATTAACTGGATGAACTTCTAGCTCCTCTCTTAAATAGGCTGGGTTAGAAGCCTGGTTATTTGTATTTTGTTGTTCGGACTGACCTCTAATGAGTTGTCCTATGGGCGTGGTCGCCTCACAAAAATTCCTAGTGTTTAAAGTGTTAGGCGGAGGAGCGGGACCAATATTAACCAAAGTTTCCCTTACTACCGCTACTCAAAAATCCTATCAATCTAAGCACGGACACTGACGAACGCAAGATCCCGGTGTACGGCATAACCGCTCACCGTGTTGCAACTGACAAGCATCTGGAAATACTACTCCTAATACTCCGGACAACACTGGCTACTTGTTATGACTAGGTGACCATAACACTAGGAAACAAAAGTTCTAACTCCATAAAAAAAAATTTTCCCAAAAAAAAAATTCCAGAAAAATTCCAGAATTTTTTTTTTTTTTTTTTTTTTTTTTTTTTTTTTTTTTTTTTTTCTGACAAAAAGGTTGGCGAAAAAAATTAAAAACCAACATGGCTATAGTATTTTCATACATACGAGACTTTCTTTATTTCCCCCTACGACTTTCTCCCCCACCTTTAGGACCAACGTTTACAGAACCATTGGCCCGTCCAGGCAGGTGTCGCAAGGGTAGTCCAAATGTGTTAGCAACCGAAGGCCTGATAGTTGCCATGCTTAGCTCGCCGATGGGGGGGATCTTGTTACTCACATTAGGACTGTGTTACTTTTTTTTCCAGACCTAAGTCTCTCGTGAAATTCGACTAAAACTTATTTTCCATCTTTGAATGGTAGGACCCGAAAATTATCGACTTCCTTTCTTTTCCCATATCAATACTGAAGGGGGGGGGACATAGTTGGTCGTGTCCCCCAGAGCTGTCTATACCCACCCTTATTAAAAACCACAAAAACAAAAATTTACTTTCTGATGGTTTTCCTATGCTATTGCTTTTAGCTCCCGGAAAAAATTTTTTTTGTGCAACAGCCCACTTTGGAAGAGGAGAAAGTATAAAAACTTCCCCCCTTTATTCCAGTTAGACTCTTAAGCCCCACTCACTTTCCTCCCTTCCTCCACTCTCCCAATATCGACAACCTCAAAACTGCATGGTAGATCCGTTCCTCGTCTCACAAAGCGACATGTTCCTCTGAGGACAACACATGCCTTCAGTAACCCAAGAAAAAACTTCTTAGTCCATCAGCCACCAATTTACAAAAAAAAACTAATTGTGCTCTTTCAAGGTCTGAGTACATTCAGTTTATTCAAAAAAAAAATGAATCTTAACCCAAGAAAAACATTTGTCTTCTTTTTGTCTTACTTAACTAGCGTTTACAATTTATCTCTTATAGTTCAATTCATTCTCATCTACATTCATTGAGAAAAAAAATCATTGTTCTATGTGTCTTTAGGTGGCTATAGCTTCTCACCTTCTCGAGACTCCAACGAGCTCGATCCCGTCGTTACACAAAAAAAAATATATAACTTCAATGACCCGTCCTTATCCCTTTAATTCCCATCCCATATATATATAGAATCAACCTCTGGCTGGGAAATCTCCAACCATTTCAATAAAAATCAACAAAAAAGTAAAAATGACTTACCCGCGGCCCTTCGTAATTGTGTTCTTCCTAATCTTTCTTTTTTTCTTGATGTAAGCGGGGCAACGATGATACTCGACGACGGTGATTAACTATTCCTTTCAACACAACAAAAAAAAACTTTAACGTTACTCGACCCCTCCTCAATGAACGAGATGTTACATATTATTCTTTTAATTCCCAAAAAAAAAAGAAAACTACCCCTACTTCCTTCTCCAAAACAAAGGAACTTAAGTGGCTAATATATTTTTTTAGGCTCTACTGCTCCTAAAACAAAATCTTCTCCTCGCTTCTTGCGCTTTTCTGTTTTTCTTTACCTCTTATTACTCTCAAAAAAAAATAAATCAGCCCTGACTATTTAATTCTAGGAGCGCTGCAGCTCTACGTGTCTGTTATGGTTTCTGTTTCAACTTCTTTCTATTTTTTTGTGTTCAATCCTTATCCCCAAATCTTCTTGGATCGCTACCCTATCATCAACGCTACTCGATATACTAGAGCTGATCAACAAAGAAAAAAAGGTTAATCCTTCTTCTCACACCCTTACGGATAGCTTATCTTTATTTTTATAATTTTTCAGAGCAATAATTTCTTTCTTACTTCTCCTTCTTTCTATTTTTTTTTTTTTAATTTTAGTTCTACCTTCTCTTTGCTCTTAACCTACCCCCTCAAGTTGCTTGTTCTACCCAGCACTAAAAAAAACAACCAACAATAAACACTATTCGCCGCTCCTTTTCCCTGTTGCCTTGTATCGCCTTCTTTTTTCTTTTGCTTCTCCGTTGACGTCGTGCTGTGGTTACAACGTCGTAACTACTCCCGTGGCATAAACCTATACGTGTACCAACAAAAAAAAACTATTATATCTATGCCCTCCTTGCTGGATTCTGTCTCAAAAAAATAAATCTCACCTTAGGACTGTCGGGACTACGCTTACTGCCTAGTTTTTTTTTGTTCTTTCCTTACCGTCGACGACGAACTGGCATTACGATGTCGTAACTAATCCTGCGTTATGAACCTATACACGTCCAACCAAAAAAAACTTTTATAGCAATGCAATTACCAAATTCTGTCTCCAAAAAAAAATCTTACCTTCGGACAGTCTAGACTACGCTCAATGCCTGCTGTTTTTTTTTTTTGATTTTTCTTTTCCTAGGGGGGGTGATCACTCAAGATGAATCTCGTGAGAAAAGTTCGAGGGGGATTCTTTTGGGTTCCCTGGCTCGAGCAGGTGAATGGGTGCCGCTCAATATCTGTCCGCTTAGAGCACTCAACCACTTAGTGGATGATCGCTAACGCCTCTACAAATCACACCGAACGAAACGGCTTGTTTTCAACCACAGTCCGATGGTTATTTTATCCTTGATACTTGGCTTTTCGTGTCTTAAAAATTTTTCTTACGAATCTTCAACCACTTGGTTGGAATGTTATAATAATTTTTTTTCACGCGACAAGAAAAAAGAGTGTCTACTTTACACTATGGCGGATTGAACAAGAAAAAGAATGAATGCACTCGCGATGATGTCAGATTCTATTCTATTTCGAATGGAATGGCCTGACATCTGACATGAAATAAAAGAGGAAATGCGAAAAATTTCAACGTGTTCGTTTCGAAACCCAGGGGTGTCTGTTTTTTCGAAATTTACTCACGGAACTTTTAGACTTAATGCAGAATGTCACTATGAAGTACAGCGGTGCACTTTGGCTGTTTTTATTCGTGGTGGTTTTTATCTTTTGCTTCATTTTCTCTCTCGTTTTCTTGAACTATTTCTGGACAAAAAAATAATGTTTCGTCTATTGATAACCTATATGTTTGAAGAAGTCTGTTATACGAAACGGTTGGGTGGGAACAACGAATTACTTTCGGATCGAAGGGCTCTTCCTCTGACGGATTTTAGACATTAGTTTTCTTTGTTTTTTTTTGTGTTGTTTTTTTTTTCTGAAAGGCTAGTCGGTCGTTTCCCTACACAACATGTTCTTTTAGTATAAGGTCTCCCTTTTACAAAGAACATGAAAAAAGAAACGCTTTTTGTTAATAAATTTCATTCTTCCCGCAGAGTCTCATGCACAGCTGATTCAGCCGGGCACTGGATTTAGTGAGTTACTAAACCCTATTTTTATTTCTTCAGATCTTTGGAATGCGTTACGGACCTGTGCCCTTTATCGTCTACAACTTCATATAGGTTGTTCCCTATCTTTTTACTAACTGTTACTTTAATGAATTTTGGGCAAAGTTTTGCGTTGAAATGTTTGGCCGCATTGCTCAAAACAAAGTTTCTTTTGAACAAGACATCGCCTACTTCGTATGAAACTAACCTACTTCTCAAGTTATAGCCTTGTCTATACGATTCATGAGTCTGTTCTAGGGCTGTTTTTAGATAGTGATGCATGTTGACGCCATTACCAATGTTTACTTTTTTACCCTATGATTGAACACTCGCACCTCACACATACACACATATGTACTATATTAAAAAAAAAATCCTATTGCTTTCAGTTGTCATTGTCAGTTGTTGGTTACTTTTCATTCGGCATGGTCGCAATAAAAACTATCTAATAAAACTACAGTTTACAAAGTTTTCTTCCTTTAATGATTTTTAGTATTTACAGTGCGCTAAAACATTGTTCCTTTTTCGCCACATAATAAATTTAAAGAATTAATAAAATTATAAAGAATCGGCATTTAAAGAATAGTTCGCGTATCTACGACACCACAAACGGTACATAGAAAAGCACGCGCCGCTTGTTGTACGGTTTTTGCTAACGGATTACCGTTCGAGTACATAATATTTTTTGCAATAATTTTTTTTCGGCGTCATGTCTGAGCTAGTAAAACGTGATAGCGCGAGTTACATGTGCTTACTTCACTTCAGCAAAAACCTTTTGGCTTTATTTAAAACACAACTTATTATTTGGTATATCCTCTTTATTGCTCTGCTTCGTACCAACTGCTTGAACACTTTCTCTTGACATGATCAGTATACCTCTATATCTTATCTATTACATTTTATATAATAAGTCATCAATACATTATGTAAATAATATGCTCACACAAATCATCTCATTTACTATCTGCCTGTATTATTTGATCGTAAGCAAGAGATCGAGCAAGAATCTTCGAAAGAGATCAATTCGAAGATCAAATTAGCAAAATCTCATGTTGATAGTTATGTGAGCGTTCGGTTATATAACTCGTCCCCCCCAAAGAATGAACTTAAGAAGTAAGTTCATTGCAGACCTGCTTATAAGTTAACATATATTCTAGCTTCTTATTTACAATAGCAAAAAATTTTTTTTTTTTTTTTAGTTAGCATAATGTAAATGTTTACATATGGATATGTATATTCTCTTTCATTTTGTGCAACATTATTATGAAGAAGTGAACTCTTTTTTTTGTATATCTTACGCGATTTGATTTTATAAGCTATATACATTCACAATATTTTTTTTTGTGGGATTTAAGATAAAGCAGCGAGTAAATAATATAAGGTCTGCACTTATCCATTATTCTAAGCTCACTTGATGGGTGTCTTGCTTAAGTTTTTTTTTTTTTTTTGCGTTAATTTAGTAAACCCTTCATTATGATTTATGTTTTGTTTTTTTGTTTTTTATCTAGGAGGTTCTTTACGGGACTGATTGCGTTTACTAATAAGACTCTGTTTCCGATTAAGACATTGTGCATGTATCATTTCAGATAATTTATTGTAGTTATCTTTATGCTGTTGTAGATATTCTTGCTCCGTAACAAAATTAGTTTTTGATGGAAAAGGTTGTGTATGGCTTATGTGTCCCGTTAGAACTTCGAATGGAGTTAACTTCGTTGTCGAATGTATTGAATTATTGTACGTTAGTACAGCTTCATCGACTACTTCTTCAATTATTGCATCCCTCTTTTGCGATTTTATAATGCGTATAATTTCAGTTAATGTCGAATGAAAGCGTTCAACGGGAGAGTTGCCATTTGAAGTTTTTGCGCAAATGTTGTGAAAAGTAATGCTATAGAGCTTTAAGAAATCTCTAAACAGCGTACACACAAACTACTTTTTTTGGGATACCATGGTGTGAAAAATAGTGGCGGAGACATTTAATTAGGTTGATGCTTGTCCTAGCACTTAATGGGTAGACGCTTGCAAATTTACTAAACTTGTCAACTATTGTAAGGAAATTGGTTTTGTGTATCGAAAAGATATCGATATGAATAATTTCGAGGGGCTTAGATGGAGTTTCAGTGAGCTCAAATTCTAGTTTTTCGTTATTTCGGTCATATTTATATCTCTGGCAAATATTGCAGCTGTTTATTACTTTTGTTACAATATGCTTCATTGACGGAAAATAAAAGTCGCGTTTTAAGTGGCACAAGCATTCCACTATACCCCTGTGATTGGAATTTTGGTGGTAATCTCTAACAATGCTTTCTTGTTCGTCCCTAGTCGTTAGGTCCTTAAGCAAAATATTCCAGCTTTATTCGAGACCGATGAAAGAATTTCGAAAAAACTCTTTGAACTACTACAAAAATATCATCATCTGTAAGAATAGCTATTTGCCTTTTTGTGTTGAGGTATTGCTTTAAAATTGATGTTACAACGTTTTCATCTGCTGGGCTACTGTGCTCTATGACGAAGCGCTTTTTCCTTTTGAAAAGAATCAGCAGTTTGGAAGATATATTTTTTTTTGATGGATTACGTCTGATTATTATTTGATGTGAAAATTCATTTATTGCTCTTTCGGATATTGGAATGCCAACATTCAAATTTTCCTGTGCTGAATGGATAGTTGAAGTCTTTGAAGAAGCATTGTTGTTTTGCATAGAAATAGTCTCTAAGTCTTCAGATCCTGCGTCATTGACGTTTATCTCGATACGAGAAAGTGCATCCGCGTTTAAATTGCTGGTGCCTTTTTTATATACGACTTCATAGTCATGTTCTTCGAGACGCAATCTCCATCGAACAAGTTTTGAAGAAGGATCTTTGATTGAGAAAAGCCAGGTAAGAGGTTTGTGGTCCGTTACTATTTTAAATTTTCTGCCGTAAACATAGGGCCGAAAATATTTCACTGCCCAAATTATACCCAAAAGTTCTTTTTCTATCGTACTGTAATGCTGTTCGCTTTTTGATAGCGTCCGGCTTGCGAAACAAATCGGTCTATCAGAACCTACAGAACCCTGAGAAAGAACTGCGCCTATAGCGACATTACTAGCATCTGTAGTAATGATGAAAGGCTTATGAAAATCTGGGTATTGGAGAATTGGTTCATTACATAGAAGATTTTTGCAATGTTCGAAACATTCGATATACTTTGAATCGAGAATTATTTTATTTCCTTTGCGGAGACACTCAGTTAAAGGTTTCGTTAGATTGGCAAAGTCTTTTATGAACTTCCTATAATAACCAAGGAGCCCAAGGAATGATTTTATTTGTTTTTGAGTAGTCGGAATAGGAAACTTTTGAACCGCAGCTATTTTTTCCGGATTTGGCTTAATTCCTTCAGATGTAACTAAGTGGCCTAAAAATGAAACCTCTTTGCGTAAAAATTCGGATTTACTAATTTGGACCTTTAAATTTGCTTCTTTCAGCTTTTGAAATACAGCTTTCAAGCTTTCCAAATGTTCTTGTAGTGAGGTGGAATACACTATTATGTCGTCCATATATACCAAGCAGATTTTGCCCTGAAGATCCTTTAAAACATTGTCCATAATCCTCTGAAAGGTAGACGGAGCATTTTTGAGCCCAAAAGGCATACGGATAAACTCGTAATGTCCGTTTTCGACAGAGAACGCTGTTTTAGGAATGTCTTCCTTTTTGATTTCGATCTGATGAAATCCCGAGGCAAGATCAAGTGTGGTAAAATAGATGCTTTTTCCTAACTTATCTAAAATATCCGTAATGTTAAGAATAGGATAGCGATCATCAACAGTTTTCTCATTTAGTTTTCGGTAGTCGACAACTAATCTCCACTTCTGTTTATCATTTGAAATTCTTTTTTTCGGGACTATCCAAATAGGAGATGACCAGGGCGAAAAACTAGGACGAATAATGTCTTGGCTGAGCAAACTGTTGATTTGTCTACGTACTTCCTCTCTATGTACATAAGGATAGCGATATGACTTGGAATAAATCGGAATTTCATCAGTCGTCTTTATTTCATGTTTGATGGAATTAGAAAACGTCAAGTTTTGACCTTCGTGAAAGAAAATATCTTCGTATTCAAAGCAAAGGTGTCTTATTGCCGTTTTTTCTTCCATATTAAGATGGTCGGTCTTTAGAACTTGGCCCAAATTGCAAATTTCATTGCTCTGTGTATTGTGTATTGCATAGTTATGCACTTCAACTAAATTTTTTATGTGTTGGCCTATAATCGGTTGCTCAATAACGAAAGTTTGATCATAACTTGATTTGTTAATAACTTCAATGAAGCAGTACCAATTTTTGGCTTCATAAATTCCATTTGAAATCATTAAATCTAATGTTATATGAGTTGGTTTTATATACACGCTGCCAGACTCAATACTAACCGGTAACAAGCAAATCGACTTACTAAGCCCTGGAACAAGATAGACTTTGGACATTGAATTTGGTTTGAAAACTAACGGAATGTCATTGTTATTTATTTTTAAAGTGGAGTTCTTAATATCAATTGTCATTTCAAGGCCTTTTATGATATCCACTCCTATCAAGCCATCGAAATAATCATGAAATTTAAAAACAAGAAAGGAGATTTGATTTTTGGTATACAATTCAGGCAGGCCTTCTATAACTACTTCTTTATTTACTGTTTTGGTGTCGAAAACGGTTTTTATTTCAACAGGTTCAATAGTTCTTGGTTTAAGATGAATAGCTACACTTGGACATAAAAATGACCTGTTACTACCAGTGTCTATCAAAAATTTTAGTGGTTTACCGTTAATACTATTTATGTTGATGTAAGGTAAAAGGTTTGAATTGTAGTTGTTCATGTCTACATAACCTATGGCTTTTCCGAGGCAGGTAGCCGAAAATTTGTATCGTCAATTTCTGCTTCGCTAGAAAGAACTGAACTACAAGGATCCTCGATATAGTGATTGTCGTTTTGGACAGAACAATTTTGTTGCAACTCTGGATCCAAAGGCAGATTTTCATTTGTAAAATAATTTGCATCTAGATTGTGTAGCTGTTGTTTGCTCGAATGAGGAATGCTGGTAGTTTGTCTTTGGGTGTAAGCATTGGAAACAGACATTGGTTCTGCAGGAGGAAAAGCTCTGGGATTTAAATTCGGTCTTAAAGTAGGGACATAATTGTTATTTTGCAGTACATGGGAACTATTATGGTTCTGATAGGACGGAAAATTTGATTTGAGACTTTGTCTTGATGGTGTATAGTTTGTTTGTGAAGGATTATAATTTCTAGGTGCTGGTGGAATATATCTGAAGTCGGATCTCAATGGTTGAGAAGCTGTGACTAAAGGCCGTGGGTATAAAGGAGATTCATAAGTTTTGTTTTGTCTCGTTTGAGGCATTCTTTGAAAATGTTGTTGCTCGTGAAAATAAAACCTGTTTTGCTCCTCTAAGCAAAAAGAAAAAGCTTCAGTCAATTTTGACGGTCTCATAGCACGGATTGTAGACCCCAGTGGTTCTTTTAGTCCTGACAAAAATGAGTTTAAGCACATTTCTTGATAAAGTGACTTCTTTGCTTCAACCACAGTTGGTTCTTTTTCATGTAGCCTTACATGATTCATAATTGTTGAAAAAATTTCAATAATCTTCGCATAAAATACTTCAACGTTATCTGGCCCTTGTCTCATTTGGTGCAAATCCCTTATAAGGCTTGTTTCATTTCGCTTGTCGGCGTAATGAACGACTAAATTGTTTTTAATTTCGGTCCAGTCTATGGAAGTACCATACATGTTGAGGACTTCGTTTGCAGACCCTACAATTTTATTTCGAATTGCTCTCAAAATTATGTTTGCGTAGTTTGTGTTAGAAATTTGTGGCATTAAAGCTAAGATCTCTTCGACATTGTTAATAAAATCGTATAGCAAGCGTGGATTGCCATCGAATTTCGGGACATCTTTGACTGCATCCGGAATTCGCAGTGAATTAAAAAGTTCTAGAGCAGGATTGGGATTCATTCCTGGAATAAAGGTATTAGGATTCATTTCTGGAATCGATTCAGACGTTAATTTCCTAGGCACTTTGTTACTATTACCAGCTAAACTGTTGAACTCAAAAAAATCGTAGGTTCTTATTTTTTGCAAATTAACTTTAAAGGGTTTACTTTTCTGTCTAACTGTTTTTATTTTATTTGACATGACCCAGAAAGAAAGCTTAAAATAAGGACTTACCTCACTTGTGGAATGGTTATTTTATCGTAATAATGAAGCATCAAAGTAAAGATTACAATTTTCCATAAAGTTGGATCTATTTCGGATTTTTTTTTTTTTTTTTTTTTTTCTTTACATAGGTTTATTGATTTTTGATGATTTATTCTAGAGCAGGAGAGAAAAAAATGCTATAATTCTAAATTTACACTCATTAATTTATTATTATTCTTATATATTTTTGGAAATTTTGGATTGAATATGTAATAACTGTTTTTTTTTTTTTTTTTTTTTTTAACAAATAAAATTGTTTTGCAGCTTATTGATCTATGGCTATTGACACATGTTTTTGAATTTGCCGATAGGTTATAGTTTCATACAATTTTGATGGGTTCTCACGTGGGTATATTCCGTATGTATAGTTAGGATACTTATTGAGATTTTATTCCTTTCATTTCTTTCTTAGAAGGCAGCAGAGGAGTATTTTGGATAAGAGATTTATTGTCTTTGTATTATAAGTCTCTGGTTTTAATTTATTTCGAAGGCGAGGTTCTTAGCACTGAAAGTATCAAAACTACCTCTTTAATATTCCATCAAAGAGTTTGCTTTCAAATCTGGTATTATTTAAAGCTACTTTTAACTTGTGATTTCACTTATAAATCCAGATGGAAAAATCGACTGCGCCAGTTACATGTGCTTACTTCACTTCAGCAAAAACCTTTTGGCTTTATTAAAAACACAACTTATTATTTGGTATATCCTCTTTATTGCTCTGCTTCGTACCAACTGCTTGAACACTTTCTCTTGACATGATCAGTATACCTCTATATCTTATCTATTACATTTTATATAATAAGTCATCAATACATTATGTAAATAATATGCTCACACAAATCATCTCATTTACTATCTGCCTGTATTATTTGATCGTAAGCAAGAGATCGAGCAAGAATCTTCGAAAGAGATCAATTCGAAGATCAAATTAGCAAAATCTCATGTTGATAGTTATGTGAGCGTTCGGTTATATAACTCGCGCGTAAAGCAATTAAACGTAGTTTGATCGCCAGCAAAAAAGCAGAGCTCTACGATGAAGCTACATTAGAATCATTTTGTGTGCTTCTTAACCAGCAATGGAGCACTTTTTGTGTGGCTCAAGATGCAGTGGAACTTTCTTGTGGCAGTGACACTTTAGATGCACAGGAAACTGAGAGGGAACAGGGTGAAGTATGGTTTCAAGAAGCCCTTGCCAATTTCACACGTGCTGCGAGCATACATAAAGGGTCTCAAAAGTCGGACTCAAATAACACACAGCGTCGTACACGTGCAGACGTCAAGCTCCCAAAAATGGACTTGCCTCATTTTTCTGGTGATGCAAAAGAATGGCGACCATTTCGAGATGCGTTCACGGCATTTATACACAATGAGACAAATGTTTCAGGTGCTCTCAAATTGCATTACCTAAGGTGCAGCTTGCAAGGTGAAGCGCTTAATGTCATCAAAGCATTCCCTATAACGGACGGCAATTACGATGAAGCTTGTAAGCAAACGCTACGATGTTGAACGTGTAATTGTAGACTCGCATTTTCGCGCTCTTTTTTCCATCCCAAAATTGAACACCGAATCGTCAGCTGGTTTAAAAGCCCTCATCGACCACACCCAAGAGAACTACCAGTCACTAAAAGCTTTGGGAAGACCGGTGACAAATTGGGATGATTGGCTTGTTCACCTCACAATTAGTAAACTAGACATCGAAACACATAGGCAATGGGAACAAGTTCAGACGGAAAACCAAGTAGCAGATTTTAACACACTCATCGTGTTTTTGGAAAGAAGATGTCGCTCACTAGATGCAATTAGTTCGCACCAGCAGCACACCACATCGATCAACAGAAACCCGACAAGTCACCAGTCAAAAAGCAAGAAATCTAGCGTTCTCCACACAGCCGCACCAAAGAAACTCCAAGGTAAACGTTATCACGACCACGTGTGTGCATTTTGCTCAGGTAAGCACCTCATTTACAGTTGTGACAAATTTCGTTCTGCTCCAATTTACAACAGAATCTCATTTGTGAATGACAAAAGTTTGTGTTCGAACTGTTTGATGTCTGGTCATGATTCCACGAACTGCCCAAGCAATTACACGTGTCGGGTATGCAACATACGTCACCACACTTTATTGCATAAGGATTTTCCTACAAATGACTCATCACCAGCATCAAACAATAGTGTGACCAAAGCCAATAATGCACCTTCCTACTCTACACATACCAAGCACTTAGTACTTCTCGGTACCGCAATGGTACAGGTTATGGACAAGTTCAAGAAACTCCTGCCATGCAGACTACTCTTCGACAATGGTTCCCACGTTTCCTTCATTACTGAGGACTGTGTACAACTTCAACTGAAACGGTCACCAGCTACAACCGCAATTGAAGGGATCGGTGGCACAGAAGCCGGGTCTTCGAAGGGCGAAGTTCAACTTAACCTAACTTCGTTTGATGGAAAATTTTCCACAGCCATCAACGCTCACATTCTGAGCAAAATAACGAGCAAGCTACCATCAGTTCAAATCCAACAATTCAACTGGCCACACATTGAAGGCCTGCTTCTAGCTGATCCATACTTTCATACACCAGCAGCAATAGACATATTGATCGGATCAGATGAGCTTAGTCAATTCCTATGCACTGGATTGATCAAAGGCCCAGTCGGAACTCCAATTGCTCAGAGATCTACACTTGGGTGGATCCTCATGGGCAAAGTTCCCAACGTACCAACCACTTTGCCATACAGTGTCTCATCGTCAGTATGTTTGCACACAGACGCCGCTTTAACGGAAGCAGTCTCCAAATTTTGGGAAGTAGAAGCGTTGCCTGTAGTTAAGCATCAAAGCACGGAAGAAAAGTTGTGCGAGCAGCATTTTGAAGACACCCACTATCGGCAAGAGGATGGACGGTTCGTTGTACAGCTTCCTTTTAAACCTGCCTGTCCTTTGGGAAACTCTCGCAACTCCGCAGTACGAGCCCTTTTTCGGATGGAGAAGCTATTTGCCAACGATAAACAACTCTACTTGCAATACAAAGCCTTTATACACGAGTTCATTGAACTAGGCCACATGGAGGAAGCAACTCAACCTCCACTTCATGGCTTGCACTATTACATGCCGCATAGAGCTGTCATCAAAGACTCGAGCACGACCACAAAGCTACGAGTAGTTTTCAACGCGTCATGTCGCACCAGCTCAGGGTTTTCGCTCAACGACTCACTGATGATAGGACCGCAGTAACAGCCAGACTTGTTCACAATACTGCTCCGGTTGCGCACCCATCGATTTGCTATGAGCGCAGATATAGCAAAAATGTATCGTCAAGTTCGGGTGCACCAGAAGCATGTCGATTTCCAAAGAATTGTTTGGAGAGATTCGCCAACTGAAGACATTAAGGACTACCGGTTATTAACAGTCACATATGGAGTCGCATCAGCATCTCATCTAGCTGTTAAATGTTTCCAGAAGGCGGTAATCGAAACAAGTCAAAACTCCTTTGCAACACAAGTCATTTTGAACGATTTTTATATGGATGACCTGCTCACTGGCTGCTTTGAAGAAGATGATCTGCAGCGTTTACAGGGCGATGTATCCACAATTTTAAGTCAATCTGGGTTTCATCTTCGCAAATGGGCTTCTAATTCGAAAATCCTCATAAATTCGATTCCAGCGGATCAAAGAGAAATCATGCAGACGTTAAACTTTGAGGTTGGAGACAGTGTTCGAGCACTAGGCCTGCAGTGGGATACTTTGTCTGATCATTTGTCGTTCACGCTTCAGGAGCATGAAATATCTAAAACAAACCTCACTAAACGTTTGCTTCTTTCAGACACTGCAAAGCTGTTCGATCCACTGGGTGTTCTATCTCCATGCACAATCATACCAAAGATGCTGTTTCAACAATTATGGCGACCTAAGGTGGACTGGGACGAGATCGTGCCACACGATGTAAAACGAAAATGGCTACACTACAGGGACCATATCACCTACCTTGCAGCAATTCAAGTGCCAAGGTGGGTCGGTACAGGGATCCCTAATGCTGTTTCCGATTTGCATGGCTTTGCGGATGCATCGCAGTCAGCATACGCCGCAGCCGTTTACGTGCGCACGGTAGCTCCCGACGGTAGAATTTCGGTTTGTCTACTAACTGGAAAGACCAAAGTGGCGCCGTTAAAAACAACTACTTTAACTCTACCTCGTTTGGAACTGTGCGGCGCAGCACTTTTAGCACAGCTAATGAAACATGTGCAAAGCTCTTTGTCACCGCATATCCGTAGTTTGTATGGCTGGACAGATTCAAGTGTTGCACTTGCCTGGATACGAAAACAACCTGGTAAATGGTCAACATTCGTGGCGAACCGTGTGTCTTTGATACAAAAAGTGATTCCTCCTGAAAACTGGTTGCATGTTCAATCGGCGCAAAATCCTGCTGACTGCGCGACGCGAGGAGTGCTTCCGCAAAACTTGGCGAACCATCCACTTTGGTGGATGGGTCCGAAATGGCTCCAAGAAGATGAATCTACATGGCCCGCGCAATACATTTACTCCACAAACCTAGATCAACGAGCAGAAACAGTCAACTTAGTCAGTACTCCTGAAATTACACCTATCTGGGACCTCATCGAACAGTATTCATCTTTAAGACGGCTGAGAATAGTCACCGCTTACATCCTTCGGTTTGTCAACAAGGCCCGACAACATATTTTAATCTGCAAAAATAACAAGACAATCTCTCCACTAACAAACAAGTGCTTGCATTTCGGCGAACTTAACGGAGCTTTCAACTTCTGGATAAGGCTGACCCAGAAACAATTTTATTCGGATGAGGTTCAACGACTTCAATTTAACCAACCTGTTGGACGAAGCAGCAAACTATTGAAGCTCCATCCATTTCTGGATCAAAACGGTCTTATTCGAGTGGGTGGAAGGCTACGCCATTCTTCGTTCCGACCCGATGTAAAATATCCTCTGGTGCTCCCTGGACATGCCAGACTTACAAGGCTAATATGTGAAGACATCCATTTTTCAACGCTGCATGCAGGACCCCAAACGATGCTTGTTGTGCTTCGCAGTCGTTTTTGGATCGTTGGTGCACGCAATATTCTACGCCGAGTATATGGGTCATGTGTCACTTGCAAAAGATACTCCAACGTTCCCCAGCAACAACTAATGGGTGACTTACCAAGATCGCGAGTTGAAGCTTGTCGACCGTTCTTGCAAACTGGCGTAGACTTCGTTGGACCAGTGCATTTACGTCTCTCCAAAGGTCGTGGTACCAGATCTGTAAAAGGGTACATTTCCATTTTTATATGTATGGCGACGAGTGCCATGCATTTGGAACTTGCGAGCGACTTATCTTCATCCACTTTCATAGCTGTTTTCAAACGATTTGTCTCACGTCGTGGTCAATGCAGACAACTATATAGCGACAACGGCACGAATTTTGTTGGCGCCGAAAGAGAGCTCCAAAGGCTTTTGACTCTCGCTATCAGAGACGAACAACTGGCAAAATATCTCGCTGATGATGGTACTGTATGGCATTTCAATCCTCCAGCTTCCCCTCATATGGGAGGTTACTGGGAGGCCGCAGTAAAACGGGTGAAATTTCATTTGCGTCGAACCTTGGGCGACATCCTCTTAACTTTCGAAGAGTTCACAACATTGTTAACGGAGATAGAAGCTTGTGTCAACTCTCGGCCACTTTGTGCAATTACTTCAGATGTTAACGACCTATCTGCTCTAACACCCAGGCATTACCTTATTGGAGAACCACTGAAAACGATACCTGAACCAAGCATAGCCGAGTTCAAAGGAAATCTGGTGAGTAGGTGGCAACTTATCTCTCGTTTAAGGCAACACTTCTGGCAGCGATGGAGCTCTGAGTATTTGTTGATGCAACAACAACGTCCCAAATGGAACCGCCCCTCTCCTAACTTCAAGGTCAATGATCTCGTAATGATTCGCGATGAGAAACTACCCCCCGCAAAGTGGAAGCTGGGCAGAATTATCAATGTGCATCCTGGAGACGACAGCAAGGTCCGTGTCCTTACACTTAAGACTGCTGATGGAGTTCTAATGCGACCGATTGTAAAGATAGCACTACTCTTATTAACTAATGATGATGTTCCAGCCTAATCTTTTTTTTATAAATAACATTAATTATCAGTTTTCATTGTTTCTTAAATTAGTTGTTGTTTTAGAAAGAACTATTTTCATAATTCTCTCAAGGCGGGCAGTATGTTGACGCCATTACCAATGTTTACTTATTTACCCTATGATTGAACACTCGCACCTCACACATACACACATATGTACTATATTAAAAAAAAAATCCTATTGCTTTCAGTTGTCATTGTCAGTTGTTGGTTACTTTTCATTCGGCATGGTCGCAATAAACACTATCTAATAAAACTACAGTTTACAAAGTTTTCTTCCTTTAATGATTTTTAGTATTTACAGTCCGCTAAAACAATGCAACACATTCATTTTAGCGCTTTTAGGGAGCCAATCAATCTCTGAGTGATTCAACCCTCCTAAACCACGAAGTAATTTATAATCTGCGCCGTGTTCGATGACACGATGGCCGAACAGAGCTTCGAAAGGTGACATTCCGATAGCGGAATGTACTGTTGAACGTAATGCGCTTCCTATCGCCGGTAAGTGAAGGTCTCAATTGGATTGCTTCGGATCTATATAAGCTCGTATAGCCGCGAGAATTGAACGATTTACTCGTTCGCTCGCATTAGCCTGTGGGGAGTATACCGCAGTCCGGTAGATAGATAGATAGATAGATAGATTTTATTTTTAAATTTCAGTAATGTAGCACAGGTCTTAGACAACATTTTTGTATAACTATTATAACTAGAAATCTAAATGACATTCGATTTTCGTATTATGAGTGAGTGAGTAATGCCGAAGTTTTTTATCATTTTAGCAAACTCTTGGCTCACAAATTGACTGCCGTTATCAGATAGAATGCTTTCCGGCACTCCAAAAATGAAAAAAATTTCTTCTTCTAAAAATTGTATTACCGTTTGAGCCGTCGCTTTGCGAAGTGGTTGAAACAAGACGAATTTTGTCATTTGGTCAAGAACTATGACGATCTGGGTATTTCCTTTTTTTGAGGTTGGATAGGGCCCCAAAAAAATCTACGTAAATATGTTGAAATGGTCTTTCAACTGAAAAGATTTTCCCATCTCGGTTCGGAGTATACTATTCGAAGGTTTTGTCATTTTGCAAATTTCACATTTCTCGATAAAGCTTTTCACGTGGGTCGCCATATTTGGCCAAAAGAATTGCTGTTGCAATCTGTAAAGAGTTTTAGCAACTCCTCCATGTGAAGCTCTGGGTGGGCAATGAGCCAATGATACCAAACGGTCCGTCAGCGCTGCTGGAATCCACAACTTCCAGACTAAATCGTCTTGGAGTGGATTTCCCCTACAATGTCTGACCTTCTTGTATACATAACCTTCCGAGACCTGCAGATCAGGAAGCTGGTATTCATTTTGCATGATGTGCTCGATAATTTGGAGATATTCATCCGAGTAGAAACTCCGATCCTCCAAATCGATGTGAAGCACGTCTGGACTCGTTGACATCGTCTTCGGTGGACATACCGTTGAATGTAGTTCCTCCACCTCATAAACGCGGGATAGAGCATCTGGCACTACATTCAAGGTACCCTTTCGATGTTCGATGTCAAAATCGAAACCTTGTAGTTTGAGACTCCAGCGCGCTAACCTTCCCGTTGGGTCTCGTAGACTCATTAACCACTTCAGACTTGAGTGGTCCGTTATTATGGTGAACCTATACCCTTCGACGTAAGGTCGAAACTTTTGTATCCCTTTCACTGCAGCTAAGCATTCGCGTTCTGTAACTGAATAGTTACGCTGGGCTGCATACAATTTCTGAGAAAAATAAGAAATGGGGCGCTCCGCGCCATTTTCGTCTCTTTGACACAATACACACCCAATGTCAGATGCTGATGCGTCACACAAAATGATGAATTCTTTACTAAAATCAGGATTGACGAGAACTAAATCCGAAGTCAAAGCTGATTTAATCGCCTCGAAAGCTTCCTTGGCTTCTTTCCCGAAATCAAACTTTTTGTTTTTCCTTAACGTGTCTGTCATTGGACAAGCAAGGGTGGAAAAATTGCCTACGAATCTGCGGTACCACACCGCCATACCGAGAAATCTTCTCACCTGTTTAGGTGTTTTCGGAACAGGGAATTCGAGAATGGCCGTGACTTTAGCTGGATCGGGCATTAAACAACCTTGCCCCACCACATACCCGAGGTACTGGAGTTCCTTGAAGCAGAACTTCGATTTCTCGACGTTTATCGTTACGCCTGCTTCAAGTAACCTCTTACCGATAGTGTCCAGCATTCGCATATGCTCCTCAAAATTTCGTGATATGACCAGTAAATCGTCTAAATAGACGAAAACCTGTTCTCGTAGTTCAGAAGGTACTACTAGATTCATTAGATACGTGAGACTTTGGGCAGCATTAGATAAACCAAAAGGCATCACTTTGAACTGGTAAAGTGGCCTACCCGGGACCGTGAAAGCCGTCTTCTCCCTCGAGCTTTTCTCCAGCGGTATCTGCCAGTACGCATCTTTCAGAAGATCCAAACTTGAAATAAAGTGTGTTTCCGAAAGTCGTGCTGTCCCTCTATATGAGCAATTGGGCTCGCATTCTTCTTTGTTACCTGGTTCACCTTTCGAAAGTTCAAGCACAGGCGATTCTTTCCCGGTTTTCGTACGAGTACGACCGGAGAAGACCATGCGCTGGAACTTTCTTCGATGACCCCCAAAGCAAGCATGCGATCCAATTCCTCATACACCAGGGCTTGTATCGCCGAAGAAATGGGATATTGACGTTGCTTTATGGGTTGCGCCTCTCCCGTATCAATTATGTGTTCTATCAGATGAGTTTTCCCTAAGCCTTTCTTTGTAAACGATGGGAATTGGTCGATTATTTTTAACAATGTCTCTCGTTGTTGATCGTTTAGATCGCATTCAATCGCTCTCTTTATTTGGTTAGATGATCCGTTATTTGGCGATATCTCAGATATGATATGTGGAGCTAACTGGAATATCCTCCAGAAATCTACGCCTAAGTACAATTGTTGGGTCAGGGATGGTACTATGAACAAATTCAACTCATTGACTTTGCCCTTGTACTTAATCTGGGCCGTAATCATCCCGACAATAGATTGTTTCTGACCGTCCGCGGTTGTAACTGAAGATGAAAAATGTTTATATTGAATTTTACTTTCCTCTAGGAATTCAAGAGCTTCAGTTCCCAAGCAACTTATGCTTGCCCCAGAATCAAGTAATCCCCGAATCTTTCTACCAAAGACTTCGACTGTTAAATAAGGTCGAGGATCGTCCTCTGAACAATTTAATGTCGTGGATGCTACTGATTTATATAAAACTTTCTTTTCCTTCATCCTTCCGCTTAACTTTAAAATTTTTTCTGATGTAGACGGATATGTCAAAATTCTTTTTCTTGCCTCATAATACTCTTTAATGCGTTGGTGAATCGGTTTATTCGAAATATTAGGTTTGTCTTTGCATGTATTCTTGGGTTGGTTTTGCAGGTCTTGTCTGCATTTTATCTCCTCAGGAGATGGTTGTAGTATGGTTATCTTATGTGGACTTGGTTTTGGATCGCTTAATTTTCCGGGTTCGTTACCCTCGGGCGAATCTCCCCGGTCGATAGATTGCCCGCTGACCGGTTTCCCGAACATCTTTCACACCGAGGCGTTATGACGTTCTCACGACCGCATCTGTAGCAAAACAGGTTCCGTTTAGGACTATCGCACTCACGGAATGTATGTCCCTCTGCCTTGCAATTCCAACATTTTAGTATATTGGCTTCCCTTTGGTAGGCCTCAACTATCGCGGGAATCGCAAGATCAGAGTCTTCCAAGGAATTTTCAATTTCACTTACTTGTCGTCGAGAAGGTTGTGGCGCGTTATTACTAAATGGGTACTTAGGTTTAGGTACCTCATTCCCGTTTAAAAATTTTTCGATCGTACGGCAAACGTATACCATCTCAGGTAAACTGTGGGTACTGAAAGTTACTAACAATTCGCCCATCCTTCGTCGCACATTTTGTTTGATTAGCTCTATTATCTCTTTTACCGGTTTCGGTACTCTTAATCTTGAATTGAACTTTATAAGATCGTCATAAAAATCGTCGAAGCTTTCATTTGGCAGATGTTTCCGATCGATCATTTTCCGCGACAGTTCGCTATCTGTCTCTAAACTGCGGTATTGCTCAATAAGAGCTAAACGTAAAGTTGACCAATTAGTACGAGGATTGTTCTTCAAGAACATCCAGTACCACGTTTCCACACGACCAGTAACGAAATGGTGAAAATTTTGTACCACCTCGACCCAGGTTACATTGTAACTGTCTTTAACCCTTTCCAGACGGAATAAGAAGTCGTCGATGGACATATTTTTTGATCAAATTTGATACCCCATTTGTGATAATGTGGGAAACGCAATACTGAACCAGATGGAGAAGGTGCCGCTACCGGTGGCGGGTTGGTTTGGTTTGAATCTAGAGGTGAGACGGTCAAATTCAGATTGCTCAATTGAGCCAAAAAGTTGTCGACATTTGAGCCGCGAGCCATATTTACTGGATGAACTTCTAGCTCCTCTCTTAAATAGGCTGGGTTAGAAGCCTGGTTATTTGTATTTTGTTGTTCGGGCGTGGTCGCCTCACACAAATTCCTAGGGTTTAGAGTGTTAGGCGGAGGAGCGGGACCAATATTAACCAAAGTTTCCCTTACTACCACCTGTATTAACTCCCTATTGGCTCTGTTCAACTCCTCTCGTATAAAACGTAGGTCCTCAGTACGATTCAGACCTACAGTAGCTGTAACTACTTCCTGTATATATGCCTCAAAATGCTCGGCATCCTTAGAGGTATTACCGTTTTTGGGACTAGGTGCTGTCCTGTTATTCGTCGTATCCTGGTTAAGAGACTGGTTTTGATCCCCTGTAACATTAGAGATCGAACCTGTTTTTTTTTTTTTTTTTTTTTTTTTTTTTTGAGAGAATCTGAAAGCAACGGTTGTGATCTATTTATCATCTCGGATTTTATTAAAGTTTTCGCGGATTTTTTAATATTTTTAGCTTTTAAAATAATTTTGAATTATTGCTATTAATAAAACGAACAATCGTACTTGGAATTAAAAAGAAACGATGGATAGTTTTTGTGCAAAATGCGGAAAACTATTTGATAGAGACAAAACTCAAATTGTGCCGTGCAACGGGTTTTGCAGAAAGTTTTTTCATCGTAGTTGTTGTGAAGGGCCAATGTCTATAAACGATTTAAGAGTAATCCAAAGCAATCCTAATATAATTTATTCGTGTAATGAATGCCTTATGGTTTCTGAAAATTTAATGGACCAATATAAAAGTTTAATTTATCTAAACAACACTAATTACGAGAAAATGGTTGGCATTTTCCAAGAAAATTATGACTTATTAAATAAAGTTGTTGGTGAAATGAAACAAGAGTTAACAACAGTAATTAGAAATCAAAAAAATGAGATTATTAAAGAGAATAAAGAGTGTGCTATTCGACAAGAAAAAAAAATTATTAAAGGTTTGAGTGAGAAAGTCGACTGTGCATTAGAAGAAAATAAAGAAAGAGATGGCGATGGTGCAATTTCGTATGCAAGTATGGTAAAGAAAGATATTTCAGTGTTAGTGCAACCAAAGAAATTGCAAGACAATAACAAAACAAAAAGTGACTTAATAAATATTGTTGACCCCACGGCTTTATCATTGAAAGTGAACAAGATTCATAACATTCAAAAAGGTGGAATAATAATAAAATGTAGTGACGATGAATCCACAAAGAAAATAGAATCTGAAGTGCGGGAAAAAATGGGAGATACCTACGATGTGAAAATACCCACATTAAGAAAGCCGACAGCTTTAGTGTGTGGGTTGAGGGAATGTTTAACTAGTAGTGAAATTGAAGATAAAATAAAGAGACAAAATGATTTACTTTATTCGGAAATGAAATGCATTACAGTGTTTAAGTCTAACAAAACGGGCAAATATAACGCAGTGATCGAGGTAGACAAAGACGGGTATACAAAGTTAATGAAGCTAAAGCTGATTAATATTGGTTGGGGAAAATACAGGGTGTTTGACAATTTTAGAGTCCAAAGGTGTTTTAATTGTAGTGGCTATAACCATAAAGCAAGCGAGTGTAAAGTAAATAAAGCGTGTCCAAAGTGTGCCGGAGAGCATGACTTAAAAGAATGCAATTGTGATTTTGAAAAGTGTATTAACTGTTTTAATGCGATGAATAAATTTAATTTAAATGATATCTCGTTTGATCACGACGCTCGAAATGAGGACTGTAGGGTATTTAAAAGACACTTAACTCGGCTTAAGGAGCGCACGGATTGTTTTTAGCAATCAACTGATCTGAAAGCAGTATTATTGAATGTTCAAAGTGCAATTTCAAATATGTATGACCTAGAATATTTGGTTAAAGAAAATGATGTGGATTTTATTGCTTTAACTGAAACATGTTTAACTGATTCCATTGATAATAGTGAAATAAACTTGAATTCATTTAATATTGTTAGATGTGACAGTGTTTCCAGACATACAGGCGGTGTTATGTTATATGTTAAAAAAGAATATCAATATGAGGTCATAAAAACGTCAGCAGTAAATATGGAATACTGGTATCTTCTGATTCGATTGCAAATGGTAAGCCAGTCACTTTTAATACTCCTTATTTATAGATCACCTAGTATGTCTAAGGCAGTTTTTTGTCAACGTTTCGGTGATTTGATGGAAGAGGTAAAACCTCAGTCGGAAAATATTTTGATAATGGGAGATCTTAATATCGATTGGTTGACATCAAATACTTATAAAGTGAAACTAGGAAGAATAATTAGAGACAATATGTGTAGGGTAGTGAATAAAGAGCCAACAAGGATTACTAGCACCGGAAAAACATTGATTGATTATGTTATATCAAATAAAAACTTTAATGTACAGGCTGAGGCTAAAAGTGAGCTCAAAATTTCCGATCACGAAACAGTGTTAATAAAAATAGAACATGAGAGAACAAAAAACATTCAAAACGAAAAAATTATAAAAATATTAAAGTACAACAAAAGATTATTCGCTCAATATCTATATAGTGAATTCAATAGTTATTTTGACATACATAATATTAATTTAAATTTACTTTCAAATCAATTTCAAACCAAATTAATAGACATTACTGCTTTGTTTGTTAAAAAAATAAAGATAAACAACGGAAACTATGGGTGGTTTAATAGGGAGATAAGTCAATTAAAAAGCGAGAAAATAAGGAAATACAATAAGGCTAAACTAACAAATAATCAATTGGACTGGATCGGTTATCGTGCGTGTAGAAATATGTATAAAACGTCATTAAGAAATATTAAGAACAAGTACATACAGGATAAAGTCGAAAACAGTGATGACCCAAAAAGAATGTGGAAAAATATAAAAACATTTGTACTAAATCAAAATGAAACTGAATTATGTGCTATTAGCTTTAACGGTGAAATTCTGAAAAGTGACATTGAAATAGCCAATAAGTTTAATAAATACTTTGTAGAAAGCGTCGAAGAGATAAGTAAAGCGATTGTTGACATTCCGTATCGCAGCATCATTGAGCAAAGAGATATAGTTTTCAAGTTTAAGGAAGTTAGTAGTGATCAATTATTGATAATATTGAAAACAATGAATAATAAAAAAGACCCTTTCTTTATATCTGTAAAGCTTTTAATAGATCATTACGACATCCTCGGTTCAACGATAAAACAAATCATAAATCGATCCTTACAAAGCGGAGTGTTTCCTGAAAGTTGGAAGAAGTCCTTTGTGCGCCCCATTCAAAAAGTGTCTGGAACAACAAAAGCTGAAGAGTTTAGACCCGTGAATATGTTGCCGGTGTTAGAAAAAGTTTTAGAAAAAGTGGTTCATGTACAACTTAAACAATTTTTAGATGAAAATAATATAATCATTAATGAACAATCGGGTTTCAGAGACAAACATTCATGCGAAACTGCTTTAAATTTTGTATTGAATGACTGGCGGTGTCTTATCGACGAACGTAACAAAATTATCGCGGTATTTATTGATCTTCAGCGCGCTTTTGAGACTGTGGATAGAGCTATATTGTTGAGTAAATTATATGATTACGGAATCAGAGGCAATGAATGGAATTGGTTCAACTCGTATTTACTTAATAGATCGCAGTGTACAATTTTTAACGATGTGACATCCGAGGACATGGACGTGGCAAAAGGTGTACCGCAAGGTTCTCTTCTGGGAACTCTACTGTTCATTATTTACATAAATGATATGATTGGTGTTGTGAAATATGCTAAACTAAGGCTTTTCGCAGATGATGCGTTGATTTACATTTCCGGTAGTGACATGAGTATGATGACATATTTGTTACAGCTTGATCTCGATGATCTTAATAATTGGATTAAAGTGAATAAACTTAAATTAAATACAAAAAAAACCAAGGGTATGGTTCTGAAAAGTGATTTTGAGGAAGTCATTGTGATCGATAATGAACAAATTGAAATAGTTAACGAAATAAAATATCTTGGAGTTTTCATAGACAATGAGTTAAAGTTCAATGGACATATAGAGTATATGTGTAAAAAAGTTTCAAAAAAAATCGGTTTTTTTTATAGAATCAGAAATAGACTTTCAATGTCAAATGCTATTAAAGTATACAATGTTATTATAAAACCTCACTTTGAATATTGTTCTTCCGTTCTTTTACAGTGCTCCATTGAAGACATAACGAGATTGCAGAAGCTACAAAATAAAGCAATGCGTTGTATAATTAGATGTGATCGTTTAACGCCAATTTCTTTAATGCTGCAAACACTTAAATGGTTAAACATCAACCAACGAATAGTGTTCAATGTTCTTGTGTTCGTTTTCAAACTTAAAAGTGGACTCCTCCCAAACCATCTGTCTGATGATATGAGGATCGTTGGCGACTCCCAGCCATACAATCTGAGAAATAACAACAACTTTCGCCTTAACTTTCATCGTACAATAGGTGGTCAAAATAGAGCAATGTATAAGGGTTTAGCCATGTTTAATAATCTTCCTAATCAAATAAAGACTGCTAACAATATATATTATTTCAAAAAAGAATTGATAGTGTATGTAAGAGAAAATCACTGATTATAGAAAATGTAAAATAACTGTGTTAACTTGTTTAAATTTCTAAAATAAGTAATATTAAGAAAACTGTGATAAATCAAAGATAATTGAAATTGTAATGAATTGTAATATTTTCTGAAATTTTGAATGGCTGTATTGTGCCAAATAAAAACCAAACAAACAAACAAACAAACAAACAAACCTGTCGGTAACTCTTCCTCTACTACTAAGTTTTCCCTCTCATCGTTGTTCGAGAATGATCTCCCCCTCGCTCCTTTCTCGCGAACGTTCTTGCGACGTCCTCTACCCTCCATGATATCCAAAAAAAAAAAACTTTTAAAACACTTCAAAGGATTTCAAACTAACCTCCTATGTAAATAACTTACTTATAAATGTTTACTTCTAATGATGATCGTTAAACACGTAGTTTCTCCCTGTGTTTTCAACAAGATACTCGTATCCTGTACTACTTTTAGCTTTCAAAGATATAACTAAATTCAAAAAAAATATCCTTGATCGGAACTGATCCCTAAAAAAATATCCTGCTGGAAAAAAAAACCTACTTGAACGTAACTAAACAAAAAAAGCTTAACCTAAAAAAAAATAAAAACTTTCTATCTTCTAATTTTGCTTAAAACAACCAAAAGATTATATCAACTGATAATCAAAAATAGATTCTAACTTTATTTCATTAACTCATTTGGGGAGTGAAGTCAGGGAGTGAAGTGAGTCTCAATCAAAAAAAAACTTTCATTAAAATTCTTCCTTTAAAAAAAAATGCTACGATTAAAACCGAAAATCGTATCGGATCACGGTTTTCTCCTTATAACCTTCAGTATGTATACCTCTCACAATCAAATCACCGTCTCAAAAATCAAACTCTATCTTAACGATACAACTAGTTAAAGCCAGGATTTCGTTAAGTCCATAGCTCACTGGATAACGAAAAGATTTCATCTTCGTCTTCGAACGAGATTTAAAACAAAATGTTTGATCTTAGCAAAAAAAAAATGTTAATACTTGGAATGAAATTGAGAAAGTATAGTTTCTATTCAATAAGTTTCAAGTTCTTGCAACAGTCACAGATCAGATAATTTCTCACACTTAATCTGCCGGACAAAAATCTTGATCCCCATAAAAAAAAACGAGATACTTTTTCTCAAAAATCGCGTTCCTAAAATCTTGCTATTCTTCGCTGCTATCAGCTACTCAAAAATCCTATCAATCTAAGCACGGACACTGACGAACGAAAGATCCCGGTGTACGGCATAACCGCTCACCGTGTTGCAACTGACAAGCATCTGGAAATACTACTCCTAATACTCCGGACAACACTGGCTACTTGTTATGACTAGGTGACCATAACACTAGGAAACAAAAGTTCTAACTCCATAAAAAAAAATTTTCCCAAAAAAAAAGTTCCAGAATTTTTTTTTTTTTTTTTTTTTTTTTTTTTTTTTTTTTTTTTTTTTTTTTTTTTTTTTTTTTTTTTATTACTTTTTCTAACAAAAAGGTCTGTCGATAACTTCGGGCCCCACGTTGGGCGCCATCTGTAACGTTTTTACTCTTGTCCTGTTTTAAAAAAAAAATTAAAAACCAACATGGCTATAGTATTTTCATACATACGAGACTTTCTTTATTTCCCCCTACGACTTTCTCCCCCACCTTTAGGACCAACGTTTACAGAACCATTGGCCCGTCCAGGCAGGTGTCGCAAGGGTAGTCCAAAAGTGTTAGCAACCGAAGGCCTGATAGTTGCCATGCTTAGCTCGCCGATGGGGGGGATCTTGTTACTCACATTAGGACTGTGTTACTTTTTTTTCAGACCTAAGTCTCTCGTGAAATTCGACTAAAACTTATTTTCCATCTTTGAATGGTAGGACCCGAAAATTATCGACTTCCTTTCTTTTCCCATATCCATACTGAGGGGGGGGGGGGGGGACATAGTTGGTCGTGTCCCCCAGAGCTGTCTATACCCACCCTTATTAAAAACCACAAAAACAAAAATTTACTTTCTGATGGTTTTCCTATGCTATTGCTTTTAGCTCCCGGAAAAAATTTTTTTTTGTGCAACAGCCCACTTTGGAAGAGGAGAAAGTATAAAAACTTCCCCCTTTTATTCCAGTGAGACTCTTAAGCCCCACTCACTTTCCTCCCTTCCTCCACTCTCCCAATATCGACAACCTCAAAACTGCATGGTAGATCCGTTCCTCGTCTCACAAAGCGACATGTTCCTCTGAGGACAACACATGCCTTCAGTAACCCAAGAAAAAACTTCTTAGTCCATCAGCCACCAATTTACAAAAAAAAACTAATTGTGCTCTTTCAAGGTCTGAGTACATTCAGTTTATTCAAAAAAAAAATGAATCTTAACCCAAGAAAAACATTTGTCTTCTTTTTGTCTTACTTAACTAGCGTTTACAATTTATCTCTTATAGTTCAATTCATTCTCATCTACATTCATTGAGAAAAAAAAATCATTGTTCTATGTGTCTTTAGGTGGCTATAGCTTCTCACCTTCTCGAGACTCCAACGAGCTCGATCCCGTCGTTTCACAAAAAAATATATATAACTTCAATGACCCGTCCTTATCCCTTTAATTCCCATCCCATATATATATAGAATCAACCTCTGGCTGGGAAATCTCCCACCATTTCAATAAAAATCAACAAAAAAGTAAAAATGACTTACCCGCGGCCCTTCGTCATTGTGTTCTTCCTAATCTTTCTTTTTTTCTTGATGTAAGCGGGGGCAACGATGATACTCGACGACGGTGATTAACTATTCCTTTCAACACAACAAAAAAAAACTTTAACGTTACTCGACCCCTCCTCAATGAACGAGATGTTACATATTATTCTTTTAACTCCCAAAAAAAAGAAAACTACCCCTACTTCCTTCTCCAAAACAAAGGAACTTAAGTGGCTAATATATTTTTTTAGGCTCTACTGCTCCTAAAACAAAATCTTCTCCTCGCTTCTTGCGCTTTTCTGTTTTTCTTTATCTCTTATTACTCTCAAAAAAAATAAATCAGCCCTGACTATTTAATTCTAGGAGCGCTGCAACTCTACGTGTCTGTTATGGTTTCTGTTTCAACTTCTTTCTATTTTTTGTGTTCAATCCTAATCCCCAAATCTTCTTGGATCGCTACCCTATCATCAACGCTACTCGATATACTAGAGCTGATCAACAAAGAAAAAAAAGGTTAATCCTTCTTCTCACACCCTTACGGATAGCTTATCTTTATTTTTATAATTTTTCAGAGCAATAATTTCTTTCTTACTTCTCCTTCTTTCAATTTTTTTTTTTTTAATTTTAGTTCTACCTTCTCTTTGCTCTTAACCTACCCCCTCGAGTTGCTTGTTCTACCCAGCACTAAAAAAAAACAACCAACAATAAACACTATTCGCCGCTCCTTTTCCCTGTTGCCTTGTATCGCCTTCTTTTTTCTTTTGCTGCTCCGTTGACGTCGTGCTGTTGTTACAACGTCGTAACTACTCCCGTGGCATAAACCTATACGTGTACCAACAAAAAAAACTATTATATCTATGCTCTCCTTGCTGGATTCTGTCTCAAAAAAATAAATCTCACCTTAGGACTGTCGGGACTACGCTTACTGCCTAGTTTTTTTTTTGTTCTTTCCTTACCGTCGACGACGAACTGGCATAACGATGTCGTAACTAGTCCTGTGTTATGAACCTATACACGTCCAACCAAAAAAAAACTTTTAAAGCAATGCAATTACCAAATTCTGTCTCCAAAAAAAAATCTTATCTTCGGACAGTCTAGACTACGCTCAATGCCTGCTGTTTTTTTTTTTTATTTTTCTTTTCCTAGGGGGGGTGATCACTCAAGATGAATCTCGTGAGAAAAGTTCGAGGGGGATTCTTTTGGGTTCCCTGGCTCGAGCAGGTGAATGGGTGCCGCTCAATATCTGTCCGCTTAGAGCACTCAACCACTTAGTGGATGATCGCTAACGCCTCTACAAATCACACCGAACGAAACGGCTTGTTTTCAACCACAGTCCGATGGTTATTTTATCCTTGATACTTGGCTTTTCGTGTCTTAAAAATTTTTCTTACGAATCTTCAACCACTTGGTTGGAATGTTATAATAATTTTTTTTCACGCGACAAGAAAAAAGAGTGTCTACTTTACACTATGGCGGATTGAACAAGAAAAAGAATGAATGCACTCGCGATGATGTCAGATTCTATTCTATTTCGAATGGAATGGCCTGACATGAAATAAAAGAGGAAATGTGAAAAATTTCAACGTGTTCGTTTCGAAACCCAGGGGTGTCTGTTTTTTCGAAATTTACTCACGGAACTTTTAGGCTTAATGCAGAATGTCACTATGAAGTACAGCGGTGCACTTTGGCTGTTTTTATTCGTGGTGGTTTTTATCTTTTGCTTCATATTGCGACAAGCTGGTCGCGACCCTTTAGACTTTTTTGTCAAAACCACGGACACACACACAGTAGTGTTTGAGATGTAATCGGTGGAGTTACAAAACCTTTATTAGAATTATTAGTAATTATAATACATGAATATAATAGTTTACAATCACTTACTTAGTCTAAGCTATGAAACATGAAACTCGAAAGGTAATGAAATGGTTATCTAGTAATGAAATGGTTATCTAGTAATGAAATGGTTATCTTGTATTTCTGGCGTCCTTCTTCTCCTCTGGTTTCGTGTCAATAGGCGGAAATATTCTCGATTCTAAGTGAAGTTGATGGCGGTGGCATAAGGGTGCGAAGTTGGCTGCGCTGTTGTGAATAGCTGGCCCCATCTATCGGCCGGTGGAGCTAGCTATCAGATGGGGTGCGTTCGTCGCCTCAACACTCCCCCCTGGTAGTTTCACGGCCGATTCAGGATCCCCAACGTCTAGGAGAGCCAGCTTGACCGCGGGCCTTTCATAGATGCCATCCTGAGTTTGAACCGTGGCGCTCCTTACCTGACCGTCTAGTGAGGTCCTTAACTTTATGATTAGCCCCTTCGGCCAGCTGTTTCTCGTGTTGTTTGGGTCAACAATTAGAACTATGTCACCCACTTCCAGAGGTTTTGCCCGCGTTGTTCATTTGGACCTTTGTGGTGTGATATTCCAGGTTGCATGCAGTCGGATTTTCCAAAGGGGGAGGAAATGTGGTGTAATATTCCAGTTGCATGCACGTTTGGCAGTCGTAATCTAATCCGACTGCATGCAACCTGGCCCAGACACAGGTAGCCAAAGTCACCGAATGCATTTATACGCAGTGCTTGCATATTTCACTACGTGTAATATGCAAGCCATGCACTTTCCCACGTTAAGTGATTTTGCGTTGACCTTGTCTGGACAACGATCACATTGAATCTTCCTAATGAAAAAGTTGAGTTGTTTTTTGACAGTCGACGGTGTCGGTCTATTTATTGGTTATACCACAATTTGGCGCAGCCGGTGAAAAGAAAAAAATAAATCGCTTCCAATTGTGTGTGCAAGAGCGTAGCCATTTGCGCGCAACCCAAAATACTTGTAAAAATTCCACAAAAATATTTATTTCAACCAATCAATTTTCTTTCTTTAATATAATTAAACTCCAACGAACTTTTAACAAATAATTTGCGAAAAACAAAACAAAAAATTGTAAACGTATTCGATTCGATTCGCAGTCAAGCTGAAGTAAAAAAAAAAAAAAAAAAGAGAAATTCAACAGAATAAAAAAGTTTCTCCGCGCCGTCGAACGAAAAAAAAAAAAACGCTTTTCGTTTGTGCAAAATATATCCAAAGTGTTATTAATTAAAGATTGAAAGCAGAAACACTCCCAATTACAAATTTTACACTATAAAGTGTACCGTACGTGTATTCTGCGTTAAATGTCCAGTGAGGAGGACCTTAACAGTACGATAGTAGAGACAGAGGCAGACATCCATCAACAAAACCAAGACAACACTCTTGAAATAAGAAGACTAAGATCTGGACTGGAGACAACAAGATCAGCAAAAGAAAACAGTAAGCTTAAGAATTTAATAATAGATAATAAGATATTAGATAAGAAACTAGTAAATTTATTAGGTAAATTCGAAAACCAAAACTGTCCGTCAACAAGTTCGAATTTGGCAAGTAAAACTGAATTGTTTCGATCAATATTGAAAAATTTTAAAGAGTCTGGTCCGCGTAGTTTAAATAAACTCGAATCAATAATGACCGAACTTGGACAAGTGTCACAGCCACAAGGCAATGGAGAGCCAAGTAAACATTACAGTCACGATGACTCTTTTGTAGCTAGCTCGCAACATAGTTCGATGATACAATTGATATCAAATTTGATACCAATTTTCAACGGTGACTCCACACCGAATTTAGTTTCCGATCTGCAGGCATTTTTGAATTGCTGCAGACAAGTAAAATCATGTCTTGGGCTAGACCAAGAAATAACTTTCTGTCAGTTAATTCTGACAAAACTAAGAGGCAATGCATACTTAGCTATGCAAAATTGCACTTTTGCCTGCTATGACGAGTTTGAAAAGTTACTCCGAGGTCATTTTCTTCCTCGGAAAACCTATATCCAGGTATCGAATGATCTTCGACAAACTCGGCAGTATCCAACGGAAACTCTTAATTCATTTCTTTTAAGAGTTAAGAATTTGGTTGCGGAGTGCAAGAGTGCCGCACACGAACAATTTCCTGCGGATGCTAAGGCATTAATAACTGATTCGGAGCTTGCAGCATTATATGCAATTAAATCGGGGGTATGTAATCCCATAATAAAGCAATTCGTTATAATGTCTAAAGAAACGTCGGTAAATAAACTTTGTGAGACACTTATAAGAATAGAATTGGAAACGAACAGCTTGGTTCAGTATCCCATAGGTTTGCCTTTCCAAAATTCAAACAATTATGGAATGTGGCCTCAAACCGGCATGACTCAATCGTTTCATCAACCGTTCATGCAAAACAATATGCATTCCAACCAAAATTTTATTCCAAATCCTCCTAACAATGTTCAAGTCAAGTGTAATTTTTGTAATAAGTATAATCACACATATTAAGAGTGCAGAATAAGAAAAAATACACCGTTTTGTTCAATTTGTCGGGCATACGGACATGATAATACTAATTGTAGTAAAAACCAAAATAAACCAAAGCAGAGGTATGAAAATACCAACTTTAGGCCCTCGGTTATGCCAACAAATTCAACGCGAAAACAAACAAGAGAAACTAAGTGTGATTTCTGTTTAAGGGTAGGCCATTCAAAATCGAATTGTTTTACTAAAAAGCGTTTGGATGAGAAAAATAATATTTCGAACCCAAAAAACTAGATGACTGTCGGGTGATAAGAAATACCGTTCAATCATTCGACTACGCATCTAAAGAACACAAGGAATTTAACAAGAACGGTATAGTTGAAATTCCAATTGATATAGGTTTAAGAAAAAAATTAAAATTTTTAGCGGATACGGGATCTGACATTAGTTTAATTAATGAAGATTCACTACACCCAGATGTTATATTTAATCAGAACGATGCCATAGACATAAATGGAATATATGCTAAGGGCACTACACTTGGCTCTATTGAAGCCAAGTTACTTTTAGAACCTCCGATTAAATGTAAGTCTTATGTCACAGAAAAAATTTTCAATTTTGATTGTGATGGTATACTTGGTCAGGATATTTTGTTTAAATATACAAACATTGAAGGTCCGAATAAACTTTTAAAATTTCTTCACGAACCTAATAGAAAAAATCAGTTGCCTATTCAAAAGTCTTCACAGCATCCTTTTCAGGATGGTCCTTCAGTTAATAGAATCAAAGACTTGACTAGTAAGCCTTCTTATTCATCTTCGCACGATGACGGTTCTATCACCAAACCGGAGGAGAGACATAATAGGCTGATTGACTGCCTCACAACGTCGCTGGGTGAAGAACATCGAAGCATTACGCCATGTAATTTGGTTTCGGTAGCAGAATCATCTACGCAAGACGATCTATTAGACCCGATTGAGAATAAAGTTATTCCTAAGCTCAATGTGAACTTAAGCTTAAAAGTGAGACAAAATAGGCTGATTGACTGCTTCATAACCTCGCAGGGTGAAAAATTTCGAAGCAGTACGCCATGTAATTTGTTTCCGGTTACAGAATCATCTTCGCAAGATGATCTATTAGAAACGAAGGAGAATAAAGTTACTACTAAACTCAATGTGAACTTAAGCTTAAAAGTGAGACAAAATAGACTGATTGACTGCTTCATAACCTCGCAGGGTGAAAAATTTCGAAGCAGTACGCCATGTAATTTGTTTCCGGTTACAGAATCATCTTCGCAAGATGATCTATTAGAAACGAAGGAGAACAAAGTTACTACCAAACTCAATGTGACCTTAAGCCCTCGGAGTGAAACATGTTTCGAATGTCCCATAAATCATTCCGAAGAGAGTGAACTTGTGTGTTATTCTGAGGAAATAAGCCCTCAAATCTATATAGCATCATCTGTGGGTCAAGTAAAAAATGGTCTCATTGTTATAAGTTTAGCTAACACAAATTCATTTGAAGTTACTTTAAGAGATCATCCAATTAAATTTTTTCCCCTTGACGACTACGATCTTAAGATATTATCGAAAGAAAAATCAGAAACCCTAGGAAAATCGGTATACCCCATTTGTGAATATTCGAGCAAGCAAAATACAGATGAAGAACGAAATAAGAAACTACTTAAAGAACTTAATTTCCGTGAGGATCTTAATCCTGAAGAAAGATCTACAATTCAAGAAATATGTCAAAGATTTTCCAATACATTTCATCTAGAAGGCGAAAAGCTAGAGTACACAAATGCTATCTATCACAAAATTTCAACTCCCAAAAATGCAACTCCTATCAATACAAAACAGTATCGTCTTCCTGAGGCACATAGGCATATAATAAAAGAACAAGTTGATAAAATGTATAAAGATAAAATTATTTCTGATAGCAAAAGTCCTTGGAATAGCCCATTACTAGTGGTTCCCAAAAGAGCTGACGAAAACGGTTTACGAAAGTATCGGGTGGTAGTTGATTTCAGGAAGATCAATGAAATTACCATTGGTCACGCTTTTCCGTTACCAAGAATTGATGATATCCTCGATCAACTGGGAAATAGTAGATATTTTTCAACACTAGACCTGGCAAGTGGTTATCACCAAGTACTAATAGATAAAGCTGACCGCCCAAAAACAGCTTTCAGCACAAACACGGGTCACTACGAATTCAATAGGATGCCTTTTGGCTTAAAAGGTGCGCCAGCAACTTTTCAGCGCCTTATGAATCATATTCTAAGTGGTCTTCAAGGTATTTAATGTTTCGTCTACCTAGATGACATTGTGGTGTATGGTCGTAACTTGTCTGATCACAATAAAAAATTAATTTCAGTTCTTGAACGGTTAGAGAAATTTAATCTACGACTTCAGCCACGGAAATGTTATTTCCTTCGGCGGGAAATAGTTTTTCTGGGTTACAGGATTACAGAGAAGGGAGTACTGCCGGACGAACAGAAAATAAAAAGCATTCTTCAAATACCTCCTCCAAGTAATACTAAAGAAGTTCAATCATTTTTGGGAATGATAAATTTTTATAGGAGGAGCATTCCAAACTTCTCCAAGTTTGAAAAACCTTTACGAGACATCACTCACAAGGAACAAAAATTTTGCTGGAACGAAGAGTGTGAAAAAGCTTTTACTGCATTGAAACAAATAATAACAAAACCCCCCATTCTCATATACCCAGACTTCTCAAAAGAATTTGATCTTTCTACTGATGCTAGTGGAACAACTATTGGGGCAGTATTGTCTCAAAATCGAGACGGATTAGATTTGCCTATTGCTTTTGCTAGTAGAATTTTAAGCCCTGTAGAGCGTCGTTACTCAACAATAGAAAGAGAAGCCCTGGCTATGGTCTGGGCAGTAAAAAATTTTCGATGTTACCTTTTGGGTCGAAATTTCACTCTCTATACCGATCACAAGCCCTTAGTTCATTTTTTCAAAATAACGAATGAATCAACAAGAATATCGAATTTCAAATTTAAACTAGCTGAATACGAATTTTCTATTAAACATAAGCCAGGAAAGGATAACGTAGTGGCTGATGCTCTAAGCCGTATAGTATCCCATGACAAAAGAAATGCAGACGTTCAGGTTTTAACGAGAGCACAGGTACATAAAGCACAAACCAAAGATATAGACAATAACGACAAGAATCCAAGTATGGATCTTACAGAATCAGGGAACATATCTATTACTAACAGAAGAAGAGTTTCTCAAGGTAATGAAAGCCTAACTGATGAGGATGAAGATGCTAGTCCTATTACAGGTGAATACCAAAATAAGGCATTCATTGAAAAGGAAGAGGATATTATTAAAACAATAAAAAGATATCACGATTCTCCACTAGGAGGTCACCTTGGAGTTCTTAAGACATATCTTCGCATCCGACCAAGTTTTAGATGGAAAAATATGTTTAACAAATAAATAAAAAAGCTAGACGTACAATTATGCCCATGGTGATTTCAGCCACTTCAAAGAAACCATTTGATAAGGTCTTTATGGATATTGTTGGTCCACTCCCAACAACTACGAATGGTAACAAATATATTTTGACCTTCGCAGATGATCTTACCCGTTTCATGGACTGTTACCCACTTCCTAACGCGGAAGCAGAAACGGTCGCCAAGGTTTTTTTTGAGGAGATTATATGTCGCTATAGAATACCCAAACAGCTACTAACCGATCGAGGGGCAAATTTTTGCAGCGATCTTTTCAAGAAAGTGTGTAAGTTTCTCAAAATAAATAAACTTGAAACAACGGCATATCACCCACAAACTAATGGAGCTCTGGAAAGGAATCATGGTCCTCTGATAGAGTACTTACGATCCTTTTCCAGTGCGGCCCCAGCAGATTGGGATACATGGCTTCGACAAGCGATGTATGTTCACAACAACACTCCTCGTGCTAGTACGAAACTATCACCGATGGACGTGTTGTACGGTTTTACTTCCGAGATGCCAACTAATATCAAGAAAACTCCTTCTCCAATTTACGATGATGAAAATTATTTTTATCTACTAAGAAATAAATTGCAAAAAGCGTATCAAATAGCTAGAGCAAATATAGAGGTGAGTAAGTTCAAATCGAAAGAACATTACGATAAAAACATTCACCCATTTGCCTTTAAGGTAGGAGATAAAGTTCTACTACAAGATATGGCCAGAAAAAAACAAGCTATATTCATTGTACAAGGGTCCTTTTGAAGTTAAAGAAATTAACAATAGTGTAAATACAACTATTTTGAGAGGAACAAAACTAGAAAAAGTTCACAATAACAGACTTAAATCCAACATAAGTGAGGTTATTAAGAAGTCTGAGGAATATTCGGTCATGGCTAATCTTCACGATTACAACCACTATTTTCTAAATTTTTTGCTCCTAGCAGGCATTGTTTTTCTTTTCATTATGTACTTTCGAGTGCAACAGAGAAATAAAAATTTGCAAAGACCGAAACCAAGACCGAGAAAAAAACCAAAGCTTGCGGACTCAAATGCTATTTTTGCGGGCTCAGACACTTGCTAAATCGATTGATTCATTTTAATAAAATCAAATTTGTTTAATACCAGTCCCATTTCAAATTCTATTTCTATTTGCTAAACAATGAAGTTTTTTTTGCCAAAAATGTATACTTTTTAAACAAAACATGAAAAAACAAAAACAGATATCCAATTGCAATTAACAAGAAGAAAAATAATATTTTTGTATTTAATTAAGAAAAAAGAATTTTCATTGAGAAAGTTAATTTTTATTTTGTGATTTTATTTTTTTTTTATTAAATAGCAAAAAAAAAAAAAAAATAATAATAATAATTTTACTTACACGTACTGTTTTTGATAAGTGACTTTTTTTTTTTTTTTGTAATATTTAACCAAATGAACAATTTAAACAATGTATAACACAGAGACGAATCAAACCAACCAATTTGTAATCTTACAAAGAGAAAAACAATTGAGAATTAAAAGAAAAATTTTTTGTACTTTATTTTATTTTATACTAACTAAAAAGCAAAATTATACTTACTAAAAATTTTTAACTCAAAAGAATAAAAAAAAAAAAAAAAAAAAAAAAAATTAAATATCAATAGTACTAGTAATTTTAGGAAAATATATACAAATGTACGCTTTCAATAGCCAAATCATTTAAATTTACCTTTAAGAATCATGAAAAATTAATCTAGGTAAATACATACTAGTATAAGAATAAGTCGAAAATAAAACAAAAAAATCTTAGAGTAAGACCTATATTATGGTAAAACTAAAAATAAAATAATAATTTTACTACAAGATGTAAACTAAAAAGTAAATAAATATCTAATAATAAAAATACAAAACAAAAAAATCTTAGACTAAGACTTATATTAATGTAAAACTAAAAATTAATCAACAATTTTATTAGAAGATGTTAACAAAATTATAATATCATATCTTAAATTTTTTTTATTGTAATAATTTTTAACTATGATCTTGTTTAAATAAATTGAAAGCTTTTCCAAAGGGGGAGGAAATGTGGTGTAATATTCCAGTTGCATGCACGTTTGGCAGTCGTAATCTAATCCGACTGCATGCAACCTGGCCCAGACACAGGTAGCCAAAGTCACCGAATGCATTTATACGCAGTGCTTGCATATTTCACTACGTGTAATATGCAAGCCATGCACTTTCCCACGTTCAGTGATTTTGCGTTGACCTTGTCTGGACAACGATCACATTGAATCTTCCTAATGAAAAAGTTGAGTTGTTTCTTGACAGTCGAAGGTGTCGGTCTATTTATTGGTTATACCACACCTTCATGTAAGAGTAGGCAGATATTCTGAAATCCACCGCTTCCAAAAACGACCCGCAAACTGCTGCGAGACTAACCAATTTTTACGAAGAATGAGTGTGTCGTCGTCGAACTGTGCTACAGGCTTTGAACCGCAGGCCGAGCCCAAAAGGAAATGGTTGGGCGTGAGGGCCTCTGAATTTTCAGGATGAATTGGAACGTACGTCAGCGGCCTTGAGTTGATTATATTTTCTGCTTCGATTAGCATACTCCGCAAAAGTTCGTCGTTGGGATTCCTACAAGGCATTGAGCAGTAGAGTACACTTTTTATAGAACGAACCAGCCGCTCCCAACATCCATGTGTGGTGATGCGGGTGGAATGAACTTCCAGAGTGTCGTGGTTGTAGTGAATGTTTCGGCTACGCGTCCTTTTTCTATGTCGGCCCAGGCTTCTCGTAGTTCACGTTCCGCACCGTGGAAGTTAGTCCCATTGTCGCTGTAAAACTCTAGCGGGGTTCCTCTTCTGGCAATAAAGTTTCTCACGCACATTATACATGAATCGGCTGTTAAGCTGTGAGCTATCTCGATATGAATGGCTCGTACCGTTAGGCATGTAAAAAGTACACCCCAACGCTTTTCACTTCTGCGCCCTACGCTGACTGACATCGGGCCGAAATAGTCAATTCCGACGTATGAGAAAGGGCGACAGAACGATCCAAGTCTCACCGAAGGAACAGGAGCCATAATTGGCGGATGGGGTTCTGCTTTCTGATTCTTGCATTTTTGGCAGGACTTCTTCGTGGCTTTGAGGGCCGCTCGCATGTGTGCAACGTAAAACTTTTGTCGCAGTACGTTAACTACGGTTTCGTCGTTCTGATGTCGATACTTTAGGTGAGCGTCATGTATGATGAGCGATGTTGTTTTATGGTGCCTTGGAAGAATTATCGGGTATTTGAAGTCATCTTCTACGTTTTCGGCGAGACGGATTCGGCTATTGGCTCGGAGGACTTTGTTTTGATCCAGGAACGGGTTGAGTGCGAGGATGGGACTGCTCTTCGGTATACTTCGATGCGCGGTTAAGTCAGCTATCTCCTCTGCATACGTACTGTGTTGCGCTTCTTGGAACAGGTAGTTTTCGGCGGTTTGAAGTTCTGTTCGAGTGAGATATCCACTCAGTTTGGGTAGCTTAGTTCTCCTAGTGCTAACGTTATTAATGAATCGGTGCACATATGCCGTGCTTCTCAGCAACGTCGACCACCTCGAGAATACTTCAGGCCGGTAAATTTCGGTGCGAGTCTGGGTGTGGATTCCAACAAAGTTACTTTTGAGTTCTTCGGCTGTAGATCCAACCACTCGTTCGCCTGGCCACTGCTCCGGGTGGAGTTTAAGAAACTCGGGCCCGCTAAACCATCTTCCAGTGGGTTTTAAGTCAGGCGGTTTTTGCCACTTTGTGGCTTCATCGGCTACCATAACATACGTATCTGGACGTCCTTTTTGGTTACAGCCCCACAAGAAGCGTTGAAAGTGTTGGTCAGCTTTTCTGATTTGAATTTGATGGAACATCTCCTGGATGTCTCCACATATAGCGACCTGGTGCTCTCTGAACTTAAAGATCACTGAAGTCAACGGTGTAAGTTGGTCTGGACCTTTTAGCAGTACGGAGTTTAGTGAAGTTCCACCAACTGTTGCGGCGGCGTCCCACACAATTCGGATTTTTCCAGGCTTATTTACGTTTTCCACCGGAAATATCGGAAGATACCACGAGTGACTTTGATTTTCTTTAATTTCTTCTTCCGTCAACTTCCGTGCGTATCCTTTGTCTTCGTACTCCTGGATTTTACTATTTAGTATCTTGGCTAGGTCTGGGTCTCGTGCCATTCGTTTTTGGAGACAGTTCAGGCGTCTTCTGGCCATCGGGTAACTATCTGGTAAGCGTACGTCATCGAACTTCCAAAGAAGCGAGGTTTCGTATTTTCCATCTTTTTGGACCGTATGACTTTTGAGAATCTCTAGGGCTCGGTTATCGTCTTCTGACATCAGAGTTTTGGTGAGACCTGAGGCTCCGAAGTTGTCGTTGCAGACGAAATCGTTTACTAGCTGACGTAGATCCTGGTCATTACATTCACAAATGTGGAAGTTGCAGGTTTCGCATTGAGTGTTCGCTTCTTTCACACAGTTTCCATGGATCACCCATCCTAATCGGGTTTTGGATGCAATAAGTTCTTTCCAACCTCCTTCTTTAGACTTGAGCGGCTGCACAAGCTTGGCGTTGTTTACACCGATGAGTAACCGAGGGACAGCTTTCTTGTAGGAGTCGAAGAAGACCCCATTTAAATGCTTGTATTGCGTTTGAAGTTCGTCGTAACTGACTGTTTGCGCAGGAAGAGCTAGCTTACGAACAGTATGTACATTGGTGAGATGGAATCTCTCTGCGTCCTTTCTGGTGCCCGATATTTGAATGTTGATAAGCTCAGACTGACTTTCAAGACGGGACGTGTTTCCGGTCCACTTCAGACAAAGTGGGCGTTTTTCACCCTTAGCATTGAGCTGCTTAGCCACATCCTCGTCCAGCAATGTAACCGATGACCCGTCGTCTAGTAGGGCAAAAACTTCCACTGTAACGTTCTCGCCATAAAGAAGAACTGGCACGATACGAAATAGAACTGAATCCGTCGTGAAGTAGAAGGAGTTCGCGTTACATTTAGCGTGGATTCCAACAGTGCCAGCTTCTGAGGCATGTGTGGCCACTGGCTCATTTTTATGCAGCAGTGGATGGTGCTTTAGCACACAGCTGTTTATTCCACAAGAAGCTTCTGAGCTGCATCTAAGGCGCGGGTGTCCCTCAAGGCACCTACCGCATAAGTGGTGTTTCCTAACCTCAGCCCACCGTTCCGTTCGGTTCATTTTCAGAAAAAGTTTGCAATCCGTCAATGAAGCGCAAAGTAAACCGCAGACACAGCACTTAGTAGTCGATTTTATTTCGGGTTTACCGCCTTCTTTGTAGTGGGTGTTCACAGCCCCTTTATTCCAATTTTTCACTTTCACATTTCCTCGTGGACTCTTTTCATTGTTCGATGAAGTGGGAGCACTGATGAGAACTCCATTAGCAGCTTCTGCAATCATGTATAACCAAGCACTGAAGTCGGATAGCGTACAGACGGGCAATGTTTGTTTATGAAGAGCCCAGTTGAGCCTCAGAGTTGGTGGCAGCTTTTCAACGAGCTCTTGCGTCAGTGTTGGGTAGCTGAGATTGTTGTAGGACCCGAGACTTCAAACGTAGCGCACAGATTTTGAACTGCTATGGCAAATGTTACGATCGTTTCAAGCTTGTCCGCTTTTGGTGCCGGAGTTGAGTTAATCGTGCGAATCAAAGTGTTGAGTATAAGTTCAGGTCTGCCATAGAGCATCTTCAAAGTCTCAATGATCCGTCCAACACAGTTCGGTTGTATTATTAGGCTTTTCACCGCTTCTAGCGCATCTCCTTTAAGGGCTTTGTGTAAACGAATGAGGTTTTCATCGTTACTAAAACCACCCAATTCCGAACTTCGATTGTAGCTAGCTATGAAGACTGGCCACTCGGAAGGTTGTCCATCAAAAATTGGCAAATCACGTATTAAGTGCCGAGCAGCTATTTCATTTTTTGTTAAAAAATGTTCAAAATGTTGATGAGGCGCGGTTTGAAACGTATTTGGCCCAGTGTAGGTTTGAGGTGGATTTATTCGTTGCATATACGGCTGCTCATTTAAAACCTGAGAAGGCAAATTGTTAAAGGTGGTTTGAGCATGAGCGTGAGGATACATTCGTTGCATATGCGAAGGCTCGTGTAAACCCTGGGAAGGCAAATTGTTTAAAGTGGTTTGAGCATGAGCATGAGGATACATTCGTTGCATATGCGAAGGCTCTTTTAAACCCTGTGAAGGCAAATTGTTTAAATTGGTTTGAGCATGAGAAAGCTCATTGACCATAGGTTTAGATATTAACTGCTGCTTCCCTGCTTGCAAGGTGGCACCTCCGACAAAACGATGAGAGACGTCAACCTGCGGATTTGCTACCGATGTACAAGTTGGTACCTGGCTAGTGTAAATCTCTTTTACGGTATGTCGCTGTGGTGGTTGACTGTCGTTTGGTTTAAATTCGGACCGATGCGCTCCGGCGTTCGTTGTTGAATGAAAGTAGTTTTTCCCCGGTATACCTGCTATCCAACTGTCTATATTTTGCTTCACGGGATTTGTCGATTATAATTCGGCTGCATTTTCTTCGTCATCCGATGAATCTATAAGCTGGCTCATTATTTTGTACTTTTTGTTCAGATATGCCTCTTCTCTTTCCTTCCTTAGCCTTAGTTCCTCTTTGTCGAAATATTCTTGAATCTTCTTTTCTTCTTCGATTTTCTGAAGTTCCATTTTGATTTTATTGGTGTGCGTTTTCGAAGACTTTGAAGTGGAGGAACTCGACGATGCTCTGATGTAACGTACAACAGGGACGCTATTCCCACGTATGGCGGCAGCCTCGGTCGCACTGTACGCAGGAACACGTTCTATATTGAGCGCGGTTGTGTACAAAGCTCTATTTACACTGGACGCTGCGTTTGCTGTAGACGGTGGTAAATCAGGAACAAATGTTTGAGGCCCAGGCATGGTGAAAGCGTCAGCTGATTCCGTTCCACACTTGGCAGCTACCTCGGCTGCACTGGGCGCAGAAATTTTATTGGAATGGTGTGCGTAGTTTTCGTCCAAATCCGTAGACGAGCGAGGTGGCGGCGGCTCTAAAACCAACGGCAGTACTCCACGCTTGGCAGCATCCTCGGCCGCACTGGGCGCAGAGTATCTGCTGGAATGGTGTGCGTAGTTTTCGTCCAAATCCGTAGACGAGCGAGGTGGCGGCGGCTCTAAAACCAACGGCAGTACTCCACGCTTGGCAGCATCCTCGGCCGCACTGGGCGCAGAGTATCTGGTAGACGAGCGAGGTGGCGGCGTATCGGCTGCGTCGTCGACGGTTAGTCTCGCACACACAGGGGGGTTTAAAGAAAGACTAGTGAATAGCCTACTCTTACCTGTACAATTCGTGCATGTGTAGGGCCTGTCCTGGATGCTGTGGCTTACTCCAGCGCACATCAGATGATTCCAGCCATCGCAGGATTCGCCGTGAACCATATCGTCAGCCGAATCAGGCTGATCACAATGCCGACAATTGAACTCGTGGTCAGCAGCATCTGGGATTGAGGCATTTGATGTCTTCTTTGAGCTGGCTGACTCCACATTTTTGATCCTCTTGGGCGGCATATCAGATATCACGTAAGTTTTGTAATATTGCGACAAGTTGGTCGCGACCCTTTAGACTTTTTTGTCAAAACCACGGACACACACACAGTAGTGTTTGAGATGTAATCGGTGGAGTTACAAAACCTTTATTAGAATTATTAGTAATTATAATACATGAATATAATAGTTTACAATCACTTACTTAGTCTAAGCTATGAAACATGAAACTCGAAAGGTAATGAAATGGTTATCTAGTAATGAAATGGCTATCTAGTAATGAAATGGTTATCTAGTAATTCTGGCGTCCTTCTTCTCCTCTGGTTTCGTGTCAAAAGGCGGAAATATTCTCGATTCTAAGTGAAGTTGATGGCGGTGGCATAAGGGTGCGAAGTTGGCTGCGCTGTTGTGAATAGCTGGCCCCATCTATCGGCCGGTGGAGCTAGCTATCAGATGTGGTGCGTTCGTCGCCTCAACACTTCATTTTCTCTCTCGTTTTCTTGAACTATTTCTGGACAAAAAAAGTAATGTTTCGTCTATTGATAACCAATATGTTTGAAGAAGTCTGTTATACGAAACGGTTGGGTGGGAACAACGAATTACTTTCGGATCGAAGGGCTCTTCCTCTGACGGATTTTAGACATTAGTTTTCTTTGTTTTTTTTTGTGTTGTTTTTTTTTCTGAAAGGCTAGTCGGTCGTTTCCCTACATCGCTTATCTTCGTTTTCATTATTTTTTTCTTCTTCGTTATCGGCTAGGGCAGCGAAAGAATTACTGCTCCCTGTATAGCGGCCCTCTCCACCGTTTGATTCATAATCATACGTTGAGTTTAGGCATTCCTCGCTATCACTACTTGTTGACATATTTTCAACCTCCTTCTCTTCCACCGCCTTTTGCTTGCGACGGACAAGATTTGGCTTCGCTTGAATACGTTGCCTTCTCTTAGTTGCGGTTGTTGCCGCTGTTATTGTTGCGGTTGTTATCGCTGCTGTGGTTGTTGTTGTTGCCAACCTTACCTCACCAGATGTTGATGGACCTGTTTGGTCCATCCATCAATTTTCTCCCTTATCTCTTTTAATAAACGTTCACGTTCCTTCTGTTCCGCAATTTTTTTTAACCAAAAAAGTTTAACTTTTAGGTTCGCGTGGGGGTCGATCCCGGATCCTTCCACGCTGTAGTCGACTGCTCATTTCATTTTTAATTCATTTTTATTCAATTTTTCTTATATCTACTTACATGCTAACAAAAATGTGTAAAACTAGCTTATATAATAACTTAATTAACCTACTGACCCTAAGCGGGTACTCTAAATTATTCAATATCTTACTACTAATGCCTTTCGGCCTTAAGATAACTTATGAATTAAGAACTAGAGCTTGTTAAAACTAAGAAAAAATTTTTTTTTAAAACTTAGTTGAAAGAACTTTTTTTTTGTTTTCTTAAAACTAATTAAAACTAATTAAAACTATTTAAATCCACTTAAAACTAGAGCAGCCACAGTAGTAGCTTTTGGAATTTTTTTTTTTGTTTTTTGTATTTTGTAATTTTTTTTGGGTTTTTTGTATTTTGTAATCTTTTTTTTTTTGTATTTTGTAATTTTTTTTTCTTTTGGATTTTATGTTTTTTTTTTTGTCTTTTGGATTTTTGTGATTTTTTTGTTTGCCACTGTGCCCACCCTCTATACCCTAAAACTTACACGCTAAACCGGCGTAAGCTAGCCATTGGCGACTCGCTATCATTATCAAATTCATGTTGTTGCTCCGACAACCATCAGAACATTTTCGACGTTTTAACAACGTCACGACGATCGCGATCTGAAACCGCCCTTCTGAACCGGAGGAGCTCGACTGCTTTACCACCTAGGCTACTGCCTTTAATGAAAAACACTGCTTCTAATACTTATTTAAACACTACGAACTAAATTGAACACTGCCAGAGTCGCCAACACGTCTGTTTGCTTTCGCAGTTGATGAACGACTGGCCAACGACTCTGCCATCAAGCCAAGAAACACTTTAATTTTGAAGCTGCTAAATGACTTTAAAGAATGTAATAGCAACATTACCTAGTAATATTACTTACCGACTCGGAGAAATACAGAGAAAAAAGAAAGGAATTGAAGGACAGAGAAAAATTTATGCAACGCAGAAAAAATAAAAAGCACCAAATATTTTACTACCATTACAATGAAGTGGATGAGTGAAGCTGGAAATTTCATCATGGCAGAGTAGGAGACACACTGGTCGATGATTCGAACTTTACAACAAATTAAAAGAGATCAACAACTCATTGCGATGATTTATCGATGGAGTTGAAATGGTTGCATGAAAATAGTTTGAAAACCATTACAGTAATCCCCGGATAAATACCCCCCGCTTAGTTGCGTTACCCGTTTAATTGACCTGAATCCTAGGCAAAAAAAAAATCACATAAGAAATATTCATAAAATTTCCCGTTTAAATGCATTCCGCTTGATTGCGTTTCCCGGTTAAATGGTCCAAAAATCAAAACTCTTTTTTCAATTTGAAGCAAAGTTGCCCGGTTAATTGAACGAAAAAAAACAAATCATTGAAGTCACTTTTTGCTTACACCTTAAATGATTGATGATGAATTGGTCGCATTGTTGCGCGCCTACAAGTTAATAGTCAAATTGACATGACTTAAATCGTTGTGAGATTTTTTACTCTCTCGTGAGCACTCTCTTTTGTGCACTGCTACGAAAAATCGCTGTGCTGGAACAGGATTAGACTGACTTTCACCGAATTTCGGTGCATTTCGTGCGAATTTTCAGTAAAGAAACACACCTATTTATTATTAGGTTTGTTCGTTAAAACCCTGGGGTCGCCACAAAGCGTTTTTTTGAGAAACCTAAGGTCGCCCTGAATGTCAAATTGAGTGTTTTTTAGCCCTGGGGTTGACCTGGGTTTTCCCTCAACTCACCCTAGGTTTTTGCTGTGGCGAGTTGAGGGCTGTCAAATGGCATGTATTTTTATTCAAATGACAGGGATGTGTGGTGATTTTGTGGCTTTGCATTTTTTGAGAATTGGAAAACCCAGGTTTTTTTGACAACTCAAAGATTGTCAAGAAAACTTGGGTCAACCCTGGGTAAAGTTCAACGAACGAGCCTATTGTTTGCTGAAACATCAGAGTTTAGCGACTGCAAATTAGAATCTTGAAAATGTGTAAGGAAACAATGCAGGTGAAAATTACAGATTCTGACCATGATATAATGTTCTAGCCAAATAAAAAGCAAATCTGACTAATTCCCTCTTGTACGCTTGCTAAAGATATACGCACGGATTATGTACCAATTCATAATTTATGTGTTGTGTACATTATGAAAAATTGTTCCTTTTCAATCATTCCTAGGCTGAAATTGTTTTGTTCTTTTTTTTATGTCTTACCATTATATGTTAATTTTCCGTTCAATAAAATTTAGATTTTCATTAAAAAGGTTCTTCTTGACTTTCTTGTCAAAGTCGTAAAAAAAGTCGCTTTATTGCGTTTTCATTTCAATTAAGCGGGGTTTTTCTAAATGGGACAGCAGATCAATTAAGCGGGATTCTTTTAATTGCGTTCCCCTGTTAAATGCGTCTAAAGTTGTGCATTTAAGGTGACGCAATTAACCGGGGAGCACTGTACTCAAATATTTATTAATTTCGTTTCTTAACTTAATGCATTGTCCTTTTTTTCATTTCATTGTCAAAGTTTACGAGCGCAGTTACGATATCTGTAGACACTATCGTTAAAAATTTGAATGTATTGATTTTAACAGAACTTCACAAGGGTGACGAAGAAATATAGATATGATATTCCAGATTTCAATTTAGTTGCAAGTTTCAGAAGGCACGATCGTCCAGCAGCAGCAGGAGTAGCTATCTATAAAAGGTTGTCTGATACAACTGCCATATTTTGCTCAAATCATATGGATTTGCATACGAGGTACACTAGTATGTTTAGTACTAATGTTTTTGATATCGGCGATTTGTGTGTTTGTCGTTGCCACTCTGGAACTGGACAGCAAGTTATTACAGTAGGCGTTTATAAGTCACCGAATACGTGTTCAAGTGTAATACGACAGTTGGTTGGTGTTGGATTTGATGAAGGTGTACAATGATTTAATCAGTGTTCTCCGCTCATACATATTCGCGAGCTTCGCGATAACAACTGGTGTACTTTTGTGTGATTTGTTTTTGTTTAGATTTCACTCGGAAAATATGTACCAATTTGATATTAGGGCATCCAATTAAACTGCAAAGTTGGTTAAATATATCTGTTAGTTTCTCGTTTTGTTTATAAGGAATCCCAGATATAATGACATCTAACAACTGACAAGTAATTTTTCCGGTCTTTTCGAAGATAATCCACCGCAGTGGAATGATTTGCAGCGATTAGCTTGTCTACTTCTTGCGTTAGAAAAGCATTTTTTTTCAGACAAGTTGCTAACTTCAGCTTCCAAATTTGACATGCGGTTCTCGAACTTTTTGGTCAATGCTTCCTCCATTTCTTTGAACATTTAATCTATAATTTTAATAAGTGATTTCTGATATCCTGCGAGGTGTTTGTAAAAAGAGGAAGCAAGTACGAACACAACGACGGTGTAGAAAGAGGAAGCAAGTATGAACGCAACGACGGTTTAATAACGACTCAATCAGTCAACGCGTGTTGCGCGTACAATACCTCATCTGTGGGAACAGACATTTATAATTGATATTGTGGATACACGATATGCGTGAACCTGAATTTATTGAATTGTTCCCACAATTGAAGTATTGCTGACAATACTTTTAACAAATGCTGACAATACTTTTGACATACTCCCCCCTTTGATTGTTTTTAACGCTCTAAACTAAGTTTTAAATGAATATTTTATACATTGTAATTTTTTAAATATTTGTGTTCTTATATTAAAATAAACTAAAAACAAAATTTACACAAACAAAACAAATGTAACGACTATTACACAAAATTTTTAAAATGCAAAATGAAATAATGTTCAAAGAGATAAATAAAAAAAATTAGATTAACAATTAAAAAGGCAAGGTCATTCCATGCTATGCTTAAAATATTTACATTTAATCTAGAAACACCACTCTGGGACCAGGGACTGGGTGCCTTCGTCGGTAGCAGTAAGCGATGCCAATCCCAATAACAAGTAGCCCAGCACGTAATGATGATAATCGTGAACATTGAATTTCGATGTGGCGTCTTCTGATTGCTGCATCACACTGTCGATTTGGTCTTTTAGCTTCGAAATATCTATTTTTTCCATTTTCTTTATTTGTGGAGGACTGCTAGTGCTGATGTAAGGTTCTGTGCGATTTGTAATCCAAGCGTTTATGTCGGTTTTTGGAATAAAGGAATTTTTTATGGCGATGTTATTTTTGTATTCCCGTTCCCCTTTAATAGTCAAAGATGGCATTTTCAGCAAGCAGGATTCCTTAGATGCGAGTAAGCCATTTCCGAATACTGAGAGGCTTTCAGTAGAATCTTTGCATACAAGATGCCCAGTTGTATTTGAAACTGTAGAAAATATCCAAGCGTTGGAGTTTTGAAGTGCCTTCCAGTGATCTGCGACAGGTATTTTATTTAACTTGCATTCGTGCAACGCATTATTTTTATGGTTAAGCAGGGCTATTTCACAACTACTCGTGACAGCTTGCTTTGTGTATGTAATGTGCAATTTTTTGCAGAGAAACTGTTGAGGTGATAGAATGCAATGAAATTGCAAGAAATTGGGATGTAACTTCAACTAAAAAGCTTGAGGATTCTTTTAAAATAGGGATCGGATATACATTAAACAACTGGAACTCAGTGGTATCTACCAGTGGTAGTCGTATTTAAAAAACTACTGTTTCTTTAAGAACTCTCCCTTTTACAGACATCATCTTATACACGTCCATTGTTGATCCCTTAGCCAGTGTCAATGTTGATGGAAAGTGTGCCTTAATTACCATAATTTGTTCGGTCAGTTGATTTGGAGTTATTATTTGTGGGTTTATCATTGCATGATTTAGATCCAGCAGCACATCTAGAAGAACATCTTGAACCTTTTCATAGTTCGAAATAATCAAAATCAAGTACGAAGTCAACGAAGCAATGTTTTGCTTAACTTCATTGAGGTTTAGTTTTTCTTTTATTGCGTTTGTGATGCTCAATAAGCAAACATTTAAGGCTTGAAACTGTTGAGTTATTTTTAGCGTATTGCGTTTCAAAAGATTTGCTGTAGAATCTGCAATGGAAGTTTGCTTTCGAATTAGAGTTCTCAGATGATGTTCGTGTTGATTTACTATGTTTATCTGATCCTCAATGTGCTTGGCATCATCCTGATCAAGAACACCAAATAGACTACTTGCTAACTTTCCTACAATGTCCAGAGGAGATCAGCGTGATCTGGCTCTTGAATTTTTTCCCATGTTGTAATTGTCGAGGAGCTCGTTATTGTGCTCTTTTATTGTGAGTCTATGTTGAACTTGCTCTGTAATTGGTTGGCAGTATACATGTTAAGCTACTTCTTGTCCACAAAGTTCTTCAATCTGGTGAAGGTATGATATTATCTGATTTGATTCATGAACATAAGTAGTTAGATTATAGTACACATAAATATTTCAATTGCTGCTAATGGTTTGTATTTTCCCAATGTCCTCAAAATATATGCCAATTGCATTATCCAATGGAGTTATGTTTACACGTTCAATTTTTTGAGACATTGATAGAGGGAAGATTGATAAAACCACGAGGACCACGGAAAGAAGATATTTGGGAATTTTTTTGACATTTATCTTACACCGCTGATTGCTTTGTAGAGTCTCTTTAGCTTCATCTGCTGGAGTTTCATCTTCCATGGGCAATATGCATAAATTGTGAATTGCACGCTTTAATGTCCCATTCTGCGTCATAACAGTTCCAACGCGTACCAGGTCATCATTGCCTTTTATAACTTCCTCTACACGACCTAACTTCCATTTCATTGGAACAACATTTGCTTCTTTTATAACAACCATTGCACCAGGAAGCAAGTTGACTGATTCATGGGTCCATTTAGATCTCTGTTGTAATAGGTGAAGATATTCAGTTGACCATCTTTTCCAAAAATGCTGCTGAATATATTTTATTTGGCGGAACCTTTTAAGGCTGCTGAGATTGCAATCGCCAATATCTAGTTCTGGTAAAGTTGTGAGTGGGACTCCAATCAAAAAATGACCTGGTGTAAGGGCTTCTAGGTCATTTGCATCTGATGACATAGGAGTAATCGGCCTTGAGTTTAAGATTGCTTCTATTTGTATTACCACTGTCCCCAACTCTTCAAATGTAAGCGACGCTTCCCGAAGGTAGCGCAGACCCTTTTGCAGACTTAACAGCAGCCTCCCAAAGCCCTCCGAAATGTGGTGAACGAGGTGGTATGTATTTCCAATTGATGCCATTCTCCAAGCACATCGAGTATATAGCCGCTTGATTGCTTTGAGCTTCGAATGCCATTTTTAACTCCATCAGCTAATTTTTTGCGCCGACAAAATTAGTTGCATTATCGCAAAAAATTGTATGACACATGCCTCTTCTACCAATAAATCGCTTTAGTGCATAGATAAATGACTCTGACGATAGATTTCCCACCACTTCAATGTGAACTGCTTTTGTTGAGAAACACACAAATACCGCCAAATAAGATTTTGTTGGACCTTTTCCTCTTATATTGTAGTGCGTTTTAATAGGCCCACAAAAATCAACCCCGCAGTACTAAAAAGGACGGGATGGTGTGACTCTTTCTTTCAGTAAATTGCCCATGATTTGCGCTATAGGTTTTGGATTAGAACGAAAACATTCAACACACTTGAACACTGTCTCTCGTGCCATTGTGCCAACACTTAAAATCCAATAATTTTGCCTTGAAATTGCTATGAGCGCTCTAGGTGCTACGTGCATATGAGTTTTGTGCAAATTTATAAGAAACAACTTTGTTATCCAATGATTGTTTGGCAATAAAATTTGATGCTTTGCATCCACCATAATAGATGCGTTTTTAAGTCTCCCACCAACTTTAACTAACTTTGTTTTTTCATCAAAGAATGGAGCTAAAGACGCTATGCTGGATCCTTTATGCACATTTTAACCTCTTTGAAGAAAACGGTAGTCATCTAGAAATTCTCTCTTTTGAACATATACCCAAATCATTCGAGTACCATGCTGCAGCTCATTTACGGTTAGCTGACCACAATTTCTGAATGTTTTGTGCTTTCCGCAGTTTCTATAAAAACGACAGCAGTATGCAAATATGTTTTGTAGTGTCCGCAAGGAATTTTTGTGATGGATTCGTTCTATTTGGATATCATTATCGGTATTTGCTGACACTGTTAATACAGACTTCACCTTTCGACGTTCTGGAATGTCTTCCGGAGCCAATGAAGGCCTTGTTTCTAACAATATCTCATCCATTGAAAGAAAATCTGGGCCGCTAAACCAAGTTGGTGTATTTAGGAGTGTTTGTAGATCGAGCCCTCTAGATACAATATCGGCCGGGGTGATACTTCCCTTCACAAAATGCCATTGTTGTATCTCTGTGTTCGCTTGAATTTTGGCCACCCTGTTCGCAACGTAATTATCCCATGTGTAGGAAGGCGATTTTATCCATGCTAGTACCGTGGTTGAATCAGTATAGTAACATACCCTTTTTATTTGATCAGGTAGTAGTGGGAGCAACTTAGCTACTAGTTCAACCATGAGAACAGCTCCTTGTAGCTCCAACCTCGCTATAGTAGTTGCCTTCAGAGGACCAACCCTTGATTTAGAACATAACAGTTGTGAGTGAATAGTTCCATTGTCCTCTACAGATCTTAAATACACACATAATCTATAGGCGTTTTTGACTGCTGTCTGAGAATGCGTGCAGTTGGATGTTTCCTTTACTGCTTGGACAAGAGACATATCTTGGAAAACTTAAATCTTTCAACATCGAAAAATTTTTCAAATAACGAATCTGAGGATAAAGGTAAGAAAGAACTTCCGAAGGAAGCTGTTAAAAGCAAAAGCGACGAAAATAAATCCTATTCACAGATTGTTAAAAACGTGCGGAAGAATGAAGAAACTTCCATTAAAGAAATCCTTGAACTTATTCTTAAAAGAATTGACAATCAGGATTTGAACATCAAACGGCTAAGTGAAGAAGTCGCTCTTAAAAAACAATGATGGACAAAACCCTAAAAATTGGAACATGGAATGCAAACGGTCTTTTACACCATTTATCAGAATTAAAAATCTTCTTAGACATCGAACACATAGATATTTGTCTGGTGTCCGAAACTCATTTCTCAAGTGGACTGATTCTTGATGATTTAATATCAAACTATATTTGCTACCACGCTCCTCATCCAGCTGATAAGGCTAGAGGTGGATCGGCAATCCTCATAAAAAAGAGCTTAAAACACCATGAAGAAGTTATGTTTACAAACGAGAATATGCAAGTAACAATAATTAGTATTGGTATGCAAAAGAAAGACTTCAAGTTGGCATCAATATACTGCCCGCCGAGGCGTTCCCCGACTGAAGATGATTATACAGAACTGCTAAATCTACTAAGACATAACTTCCTTGTTGGTGGTGACTTTAATGCTAAGCACACCCATTGGGGATCCAGACTTATAACAACAAAAGGCAGAAGGCTTTACAAAGCATGCCTCAAATACAATTGTGAGTTTTATTCATCCTGATCACCAACATACTGGCCATCGGATTCAAGTAAAATACCAGACCTTGTTGACTTTTTCATAGTTAAAGGTATCAAACGAAACCATATAAGAGTCGAAGGAAAATAAAACTTATCATCAGATCATACACCGGTGATTTTATCACTTAATGAATCGGAGATATTGGAAAAAAGTAATCCTAAGCTAGTAAACAATAAAACAAACTGGAGTGAATTCAGAGAAAAGCTTGGAAGCTATATAAATCTGAGATCCCCTATGGAAACAAAAGAGCAAATCGACTTTGAAGTAGAACAATTCATTGCCGATGTTCAACAAGCTGCAGAAGAAAGTACACCAACTTACTCGAGTAGGAAGCAAACTGAAACAAAATACCCTGCCGAGATAAGAGAGTTGATATTGGAGAAGAGAAGAGCTCGAAGAAAATGGCAAAATACTAGATTTCCAGACGACAAAACAGCGTTTAACCGGCTAAGCAACGAACTGAAAAAACAAATCTACGAATTCAAAAATGATTCATTAAGTAGATTTCTGAAAAATTTAACGACTGATGCTTCAACCGATTATTCGCTCTGGAAAGCAGCTAAGCGCCTGAAAAGACCGCAGTTACAAAACCCGCCAATAAAATCTCTAAACGGGAATTGGATCGGAAATCCGAAAGAAAAAGCTAACCTGTTTGCAGAACGTCTTGCGAATGTTTTTAAGCCATTCCCAGCAAATACATCTGAAAACAGCTTACAGTTTATTGATAAAGTCGATGAAGTTGACATACCAATTTTCACACTAAAAGAAATAAAAAGTATGTGTCGAAATCAACTATCGAACAAAAAAACACCTGGGTACGATCTAATAACTGCTCAGGTTATGAAAGAAATGCCATCAAAAGCCATCATAAAACTCCAATTCATAATAAATGCATGCCTAAAGACCCAATATGTCCCACATCATTGGAAAATTGCTGAAGTAATTGTTATACCAAAGCAAGGTAAGCCACCAACAGAAGTGACGTCTTACAGACCAATATCGCTTATACCAATAATGGCAAAAGTCTTTGAAAAATTGCTACTGAAAAGACTGAGTGTTGCTCGTGAAATTGAAACTCTCCTTCGCCAATTAACAAACATCAATTAATGATTTTATTTCACTATAAGAATTCAAATTAGTTACAATAGGGCAATATACTAAAACTTACTTACATTGGTGAGAAAGCTTAACAATTAGCAAAATTAATCCACGGCAACCGGCTTCTTTCAGAATAAAGTTCAAAATGGAATCTAACCTATCAATTTTTCTTTCAAAAAGTGGCGATTTACATGCGCTTTCTATTTTACGTTAATTTACTGTCTCTTTCTTTTAGAAAGAGACGAAATCATAATTAATTTATTGGATTGGAAAATGTGGTGCTACCAGACTCGATGACATTCCGGGGGCCGTCTGAGATCTAGGGCCTAGGTTGAAGACTGAAGGTCTAGGACAGCGAGTCTGCCTACCGACCTCTTAGTCTTTATCGTCCCGCTGGAAAGTTTCACGTCTGCCATGCGTACAACTGTGTCAGGACCCGGATAAGTTTTGATGACACGTCCCAGATGCCAGGCTGAACGTACTTCGTTGGGTTCGATGACGATTACGATGTCGCCTAACTGTACTGGCCTTGTGTTGTTGAACCATTTCGACCGCCGTGTTATAACAGGTAAGTACTCGGCGTACCAGCGCTTCGTCAGTTCTGCCATCATGTGTTGAGAGCGACGAGAGTAGAGTCTGCTGCAGAAATCCTTATCCGAGAATAATCCAGGGGCTGTTATGTCGCGATCTTCTTCTCCGAATAGCATTGAGTTAGGCGTCAGGGGTTTAGGGTCTTCTGGGTCAACTGGGAGGTGGGTGAGCGGGCGTCGGTTGATTTGACCTTGAGCTTCCATGAGGGCGTTTCTCAAGACATCTTCCCTCGGTACCACGCCTTTAAGAACAAATTCGACGCTCCTCTTTATGGACTGGATGAGGCGCTCCCACGCACCTCCCATCCAGGGCGAATATGCAGGTATGAATCGCCACATGATCCCCTCGTACCTTGATGAATACTCGCCGAGAGCATCCTCCATCTGTTTGACATCCTTGAGCAGCAAATTATTGGTTCCGACAAAATTGAGGCCGTTGTCACTGTAGAATACCTTTGTGACGACACGATTGATGACGAACCGCCGTACTGCCATGGTGCATTGATCCAGACTGAGATCGTTGAGTACTTCTATCTGTACGGCTCTGAAGGTGAGGCACGTGAAGATCATGCCGTATCTCTTTACCGTTCCTCTGCCAAACTTAACCAAGAGCGGTCCGAAGCAATCCACTCCGACATGGGTGAACGGTCTGGAATCAAATGCTAAGCGGGCAGGAGGTAACTCACCCATCACTGGCATAACAGCCCTGGCCTTGAGGCATCGGCACATGAAGCACGCCTTCCTCACTCTCTCCACGGCTCCTCGAATGCTGATGACCCACGCGCTTTCCCGGATGTCCGAAATTACAGATGCAGTTCCCATGTGATGGTTTCTTTGATGATGATGCATGATGAGTAGGTCAACCAAATGATGTTTTTTTGGGGAGGATCGCTCGGTTGCGCGAGGAATACGAGGAATTAGCCTTTTGCGCTCTCGACCGCAGTCGTAACGTACCATCTCCATCCAAAAAAGGTAACAAACTGATGATCGAACTTGAAGAACTGACCTTACGTCTTGACCTGAGGGAGGCGATGTCGCTCGAAAAACTTTCATCCTGGATTTTTCTGAACACCCAATCTTCTGCCTGACGAAACTCGACTGGATTGATGTAGGTTTCCTTACTCGTGGGTTTCTTCTGAAGGATGTTCTTGAACCTTAGCAAGAAAGCGACGACTCTCACAAATGAAGACCATCTGGCCTGAAATCTTCCCGACAGCAACTCAGCCGCACCGAAATAAGTCCTTTGTTTGCTGAAATGAAGTAGTCTACCCGAAACTTGCCTTGTATCATCCAATTCCTCGTATCCAGATATGCACGTAGACACTGGCCATTCTACTACCGGCTTCTTCAAGAACTCCGGACCTCTAAACCACCTCGTATTATAATCAGCCATGGACGAGTCGAAATGTTTTATACCGTCATCGGCCACATTGTCGGTGGAGCCAATGTGAAACCACTGGCGCGAAGAGTCCAGAATTTCTCCTACCCTGGTGGCGACGAAAGATGGTAATTTTTTGGATGAGGCGATCCAAGCGAGAACTGTCTTAGAATCGGAGAGGAACCTAGTGTCGTTGATTCGAATGGAATGTGACTCCTTTATTGTTGCTGCTAATCGAACACCTAGTACAGCCGCTTGAAGCTCCAGGCGAGGTATTGAGAGCTGCTTTACTGGAGCGACCTTGGTTTTTGCCATAACCAGCGCTATTTCAACCTCCTGAAGTCTCGCAAAACGCAAATAAGCGACTGCAGCAAACGCCTTCTCCGACGCGTCGACGAACACTATCAGGCTAACTTCACCTTCATCGGGATCCCAGGAGACGTAACGGCGAGGAATTTTGATGGATTCTATATTCTTCAGCTGGTCAACAAATGCCATCCATGAACTTCGTAAGTGAGATGATACCGGCTCGTCCCAGTCACATCCATCTCTCAAAACCTCTTGGAGTATGATTCGCCCACGTATGATGAAAAGCGAGATGATTCCGAGCGGATCAAAAATCATCATGATGATCTTGAGGATCTGTCTTTTTGTCACAGCTGCATTTGCCTTTAGAGAGTCGACAAGTACTTCTTCGAACGCCAGCCTATACGAAAAGTGATCGGAGCCTGGATGCCAACACATACCTAGAACCTTAGATACCAAACTATCGCTTTCGTTAGGATTTATGCTTACCAGTTTTTCGTTGACATAACCCTGTGGTAGCCTCTGTAAAACTTCACGGTTGTTTGACTGTATGCCTACCAGATCAAAATTCATAGATCGGCAAATGCGAATGGCATCCTTCGTCACCGAAACAGCATCTTCGACCGTGTTGTGGCTGTTGAAGTAGTCATCCACGTACGTTCTCTTGGTCAACCCATCGACAGCTTCAGGACTTTCTACTTTGAAGAGGTTAGCATGGTGGTTCTTTACATATTGAGCGCATGTAGGGGAGCATCTCGGACCGAACATCATCACCTCCATGATGTATACTGATGGTTGTCTGGAGCTATCACCGTCTCTCCAAAGGATCCGTTGGCACTGCTGGTCTTCGGCCTTGATTCTGATCCTATGGAACATCTCACGAACATCGGCGTTCACTGCTACAAGTCGTTCTCTGAATTTGAACAGGCCTGCATGTAACGGGACCAAGTTGTCTGGACCTTTCATTAAGAAGGAGTTTAATGATACTCCGTTGACTGTTGCAGCTACATCCGCCACACATCTAGGCTTCGGTGGACTCTTGTTCGGGTTAACTATGATAAAGGTAGGCGCATACCAGACTCGAGGCCAAACTCTCTCTTATTCCTCCTGCGACGCGATTCTTGCATAGCCTTTAGAGAGCAGCTCGCGAAAATAGTTGTTTTGCCATTCAAGCAGATGAGGCTTCTTCCGTAAGGACTTCTCAAGATTCACCAGGCGACTCAACGCCATACTATAGCTATCTGGCAGCTTGACGTCATCCGATTTCCACAAAAGTCCAATCTCGTATGTACTGCCGGTCAATTTCAGCGTATCCTTCATGATGTCAAGCAAGCGACTGACTTCTCTGCCGAGCAACTCATCCTTTGGGGGCAACACCCCAAACTCCTCGGTTGTAAAGTGACGGCGAACGAGGTCGTGCAAGTCTGGTTCTTCCCTGATGGCATCATGGAACATGAGTTTCATAGAAGGTCTCGATACTTGATGCATGCAGGACACGTTCATCGATGAAGCTGATCCCCCGAACACGATCCATCCTAGCAAAGTCCTCAAGGCATGAGGCTCTTCGTCTTTCCCGTGGCGATGTCCATGACCCAATAAGAATTTGGCTTGGTCCAGCCCTAATAATATTTTTGGACGAGCTTCTACTAGGTCTGAGAGCGGTAGACCTCGAAGATGGGGGTACAACTCCTTCAATCTCGCGATATCGATGGACTGACTGGCAAGGCACAAATCTTTAATAGTGTAGACGTTCTTCAAAATATACTGCTTCCGACCCTTTACAGCGGAGATGGAGAAAGATGTTCGCTTTGAATCCTCGACTCGTGAAACTCCCTTGGTCCACTGCAACGTGAGTTTTTCGGAATGGCCATCTAACCCCAGCTCATTAAATAGGTACTCATCGATCATGGATAGCGACGATCCGTCGTCCAAGAAAGCATAGGTGTCCACAAACAAATCTCCTTTTCCATGTATCCGCACTGGGACTGCCATGAACATGATGTTTACATCAGCCCCAACATGGGAGGAGTGAACGTGTGATTGTGGCACGAACGGAACGGCTGCAGAATCTAAATGGCCCTTGACATCACTGAACGCTCTATGCAACAACGGGTGGTGGTGTCGGTTGCATCCATCTATTCCACACGCTCTTTTCTTGGAACACGTCCTCCACTGGTGCTTGGTAGGGTCCAAGCATGAAAAACAAATAAACTTCTCCTTAGCAAACGTCTGCCTTTGAACTGGGGTTAACGACAAAAACTCATCGCACCGAGATAACGCATGTTGCGACTTATTGCATTTACAACATTGGCTGGGTGTCACTGAAGAAGTAATAGGTTGATGCACCAGCACTCGCGAAGCCTTAGCATTACCAGCTGACGGTGGCTTCCTCTTTTCTGCAAACTCAAGGTGACTCATTAATTCAGGTGGAAGATCAATTACCTTTTCGGTCAGGAACTCAGCAAATTGTTGAAAATCAATACGCGGTAAAACAGCCTTCCTTCTTTGCCAGTCTTGATACAGTCCTGCACCTAACCTAGAAGCTAGGTTAGTGAGAACGAACCCATTAGTGAGGTCTTCCTGCCTGTTCATCGACTTCATATCCGCTACGAATCCGTTGAGCTTCACAGACCACAGGCGAAGCTTAGGATCGCACCTTGTGGTTAACTTCGGAAGACTTAACAAGTCCGAAGTCAAGTCGTGAACCAGCACGCCATACCGCCCAAACATTATGCGTAAAGAGTCAACAATTGCGTCGGCATCCGACGAGTACTTGAGGCGGTCACTCACCAGCTTATACGCCTCTCCCTTTAGTGCCTTGCGTAAGCGTGCGACATTCTTCTTAGCACTGTACCTCCCTTCGATAGTTGTTGTTTTGTACACCTCCTCAAAATAGGGCCATTCCCTTTTATTCTCCCCTGAGAAACTTGGAAGCTCTTGCACATTGCTGCGATTTAGTATCGTAAGGAGACTTGCCACATCACTGTCTCGAAAAGACGACTCAGCACTCGACGCCTTAGTAGCATGTTGCAGCGGTGTGGACTGATGTTGATGTTGAGCGGGGATCTTCTTTAAAGGCACTGACTGTAAATTTTCCTTAGTCGAACTTAAAATCGCCTGATGATTCGCTTGGATCCTCTTAATGATGTCCAGTTTGGAAGCCTTTGCACTTTCTGAAGTAGCTTTGGAAGAGCCGGTGGGTGTCGATACTTGAGGAGCCTTGGCAATGGCCATCCTCGAAAGCTTCAGTTTCGCCTCCGCAAGCTCTGCACGTAATTCAATAAGTTCTTTGTCGCGTTGAGCTACTGCAGCTTACGCTACCGCCGCCGCCTCCATGATGAAATCCGATTGATCGTGTTCATCCTCTCCGCAACCAGCATCCAAATTCGTCTCGTCATCATCCCTATGCACGCAGTCACTCCCTTCACAAAACCATGGGGTTTCTGTGTCGCACTTATCCGGGTCAAATCCAACGCAATTATAGTGCCACCAACGTTTGCACGTCTCGCACTGCACCATCAAATCGTCATCAGGCCTTCTGCAAATTGACGAAGTACAACTCCGCACCACATTTTCCATATCAAAGCAGGGGATGGTGGTGGTGATCTTTGAAACAATTCAATTACAATTGAAATAAAATAATGTTGCTCGTGAAATTGAAACTCTCCTTCGCCAATTAACAAACATCAATTAATGATTTTATTTCACTATAAGAATTCAAATTAGTTACAATAGGGCAATATACTAAAACTTACTTACATTGGTGAGAAAGCTTAACAATTAGCAAAATTAATCCACGGCAACCGGCTTCTTTCAGAATAAAGTTCAAAATGGAATCTAACCTATCAATTTTTCTTTCAAAAAGTGGCGATTTACATGCGCTTTCTATTTTACGTTAATTTACTGTCTCTTTCTTTTAGAAAGAGACGAAATCATAATTAATTTATAGGATTGGAAAATGTGGTGCTACCAGACTCGATGACACTGAGCAAAGTCATAGAAGAAAGAAATCTAATCCCAAATCATCAGTTTGGATTTAGAAATAAACATTCCACGATAGACCAAGCTCATAGAATAACGGATGCAGTTGAAAAAGCATTAGAAGAAAAACAAGTATGTTCGGCTATATTTTTAGATGTTGCTCAAGCATTCGACACGGTATGGCATGAGGGGCTAGCGTACAAACTGCAAAGGGACCTACCCAGGCAGTACTACGAAATACTAAAATCTTATATCTCAAACCGGCTCTTCAGAGTACGGTATGATCAAGAATATTCAAAGCTATGTAATATACAAGCCGGTGTTCCACAAGGAAGCGTCCTAGGACCTACCCTGTATTTGCTATATACAAGGGATATTCCAGTGGATAACAACACCATTATGGCTACTTTTGCAGATGATACCGCAATTTTGGCATCCAGTAAGTGCGTCGTCAAGGCTGCTGAGAAATTGCAAAATGCCGTCGACACCGTTAGTGATTGGACCAAAAAATGGCGTATCAAGCTCAATGAAGCTAAATCTGCACATATAAACTTTACAAATAAAAAGTTAAGCTACGTTCAAATATTCATCAACAATCAAGCTGTACCCTACGCCAATACGGCCAAATACCTTGGGATGAAAATAGAGGTCGCGATACTATGGAAGAGTGTTGCAAAAAGTGTACCGATAAATTCTCGGGAAAAACAAAAATTAAAATTAAATGCGGTGGTTTCTGTGAAGCTTTATTTCATGAAAAGTGTACTGGCTTGGCTGAATATGATCTAAACGTCATAAGGTCAAAGAAAAACATTGTTTTCGTTTGTGATGACTGCTTGGACAGTAAAAGTGTTATTGAGAAATCGCTAAAAGAAATTTTAAAATCAGTGAATGCTAACAAAGAAAGTGCCGCGAAACAAGAAAAATTAGTAAACAGTATGATCGAGAAACTAAATGCACTAAGCTATGGTGAATGTCAACAAAAAAGTGTGGAAAAGCCAGGAACATATGCGAGTCTGTTGCAAAAGTGTCCGCCGGTCGTATTAAAACCCAAAGTAAAGCAAAGTGGAAAAAAAACAAAGGAAGATTTGAAAAATCATGTTGACCCGTCGAACCTAATGATTAGTGATATAGCTTCAAGAAACAACGGAGTAGTTGAAATCATGTGTGATAATGAAGGTGAAAGAGATAGAGTGAAATGTGCAGTTGAAAAAGAGCTTGGTAATACATATGAAGTTAAAGTACCGGTACTAAAAAAACCAAAAGTGTTTATTACAGGTATTAGTGAAGAAATGAATGAGAAACAAATTGAGAAGAGTTTAAAAGCTCAAAACAAATCATTGAGTGAGAGTGAGATCAAATGTGTCAAAGTTATGAAAATGGAAAAAAAGAAAAATGAGAGAAAATATGAATATTTCAACGCTGTGGTAGAATTGGATTCCAAAAGCTTTCAAGTAGCCATGGGCGTAGATAAAGTAAATATTGGTTGGGACAGGTGCAAAATTTTTGACGATTTAAAAGTGAAAAGATGTTTTAATTGTCTAGGATTTAATCATGAATCAAAAGAGTGTACAAAAAAGCCAGTCTGTAGAAAGTGTTGTGGTGAGCATGATTCTCGAAATTGTGAAGAACCTGAAAAAAGTGAATGTGTAAATTGCAAATTTGCGAATGATAGATTAAATCTTAATTTGGATATTGGTCATAAAACCTTCGACTATAATTGTCCTGTTTATTTAAAAAAGCTAGAAGCTAAGAGGAGTCGAGCATTCTATTAGCAACCACTGTATCAGTGTTCTGAAAAGTCTGTTTCCTGTTTAAATGGTTTGTTTTTGAATATACAAGGCATCACAGGTAATTTTACTTTAATAGAAGATATTATTGCCCAAAATAGTATTGATTTCATTTTGTTAACTGAAACCCACCTCACGGACGCTATATCTGGTTGTGAAGTGTTCATACCTGGTTATAGACGATATGATTGCTTGTCTAGTACTCGATATACTGGTGGCGTGACAATATATGTCAAGAATGAACTCAAATCATGTTATAAAGACTCTTTAGTGATCGGGAAAAAAATTTGGATTTTGTCGGTAAAAATAACAATTAAAAAGGAAGTATGGAACATTATTGTGCTGTACAGATCTGCAACTCTTAGTGTGATTGAACTTTTTGAGATTTTGAATGAGTGGATACCTAGTAACATTAGTGAAAACGAATACTTGTTCATAGCAGGTGATTTTAATATAGAATACCTAAATGTAAATAATTATGAGTTGAATCATGTTAATCAGTTTGAATGCCTTATCGGGCTTCAACAAATTGTGAAAGAACCAACTAGGATAACAGCCGATTCTAAAACTTTGATTGACTATGTAATGACTGACGTTACGGTAGATGTAGATGTAAAAGTGCGAAATGATTGGAAGATCTCGGATCACGAATCCTTATGGATTAAAATAAATATAAATCAGTCCATGCAATATAAACCAAATAAAATAAAATATGTCAAGTATGATAAGGAACGTTTTATTAGTGAGTTTATAAATAGTTTTTCTAGTATAACAAGCGAAGACTTAAATAATTACGCTATGAAATTTGAGAGTTCGGTAAAAAATTCATTGCTTAGGCTGACAAAAACTATAAATGTAAATGAAAAGTGCGCGGAATGGTATGGCAATGAGTTGGTTTATTTAAAATCTGAAAAAATTCGTTTATATGGTAGAGCTGTTTACACAAATGCATCGGAATATTGGAAAAAATACAAAATCGCTAGGAATGTTTACAAAAATGAATGCTACAAATCAAAAAGAAAATATATTGAATCGAAACTTATTGAAAAAGCGGGTGATCAAAAGGGTCTGTGGAAAACAATGAAAAATCTTATTTTTAAAGACCAAAAAAGTGTACTGAATAAATTAGAAATTAACGGGATTACTTTAAATGGTGATTTAGAAGTTGCAAACGGGCTAAACAAATTTTTCGTAGAAAGTGTAATGGACATAAATAATAATATTCCACCAGTACCATATTCTGAAAATATACCGCAGTGTGAAGAAATTTTTCAATTTCAACAAATTAATGCTAGTATGCTTGAAACAATTGTTAAATCAATGAATAAAAAAAATGACGGTTATGGTTTAAATTGTAATATAATTCTTGATTGCAAAGAACACATGTTTCCTCCGCTCCTAAAAATAATTAACTCGTCGCTCCAAAATGGATTGTTTCCACAAAGCTGGAAAGTTGCTGATGTTGTTCCAGTTGAAAAAGTTAAAAATGCTAAGAGTCCTGAAGAGTGGAGGCCAATCAATATGTTGCCCATATATGAGAAAATTTTAGAGGTTGTAGTCTGCTCACAGCTTACCAAATTTATTGAAGAAAAGAAACTCATATGTGCAGAGCAATCTGGCTTTCGGCAGGCACACTCTTGCGAAACCTCCATTTGTTTCGTAATTAATGAATGGAAAAAGGAAGTAGAGAGCGGAAACACTATCTTGGCTGTCTTTCTAGATCTCAAACGAGCGTTTGAAACAATAGATAGAGAAATTTTGATAAAAAAACTTTACAAATATGGTGTGCGCGGTTATGAACTTTATTGGTTTAAGAGCTACTTGTCTGACAGAATGCAAAGAGTAAGGGTGAGGGATGCTTATTCGAATACAGAGCAGATTTCTATTGGTGTGCCACAAGGTTCGGTGCTGGGTGTTTTGCTTTTTTTATTATATATAAACGACATTGGAAATTCTTTGACTAACTCTAAAATGTGTTTATTTGCGGATGATACATTAGTTTATATAAGTGGAAATAATTTCAATGAGTGTGAGTCTGTACTTCAGCAAGATCTGGATGCAATGTATAATTGGCTGTGTATGAACAAACTTATGGTAAACATTCGAAAGACTAAGTGTATGTGTATAAATGGCCAAAATTTAAGTGCAAGCATCAAAATGAATAGTGAAGAACTGGAATGTGTTAATGAAATAAAATATCTGGGTGTAATCATTGACAATAAACTGAAATTTGACGTTCATATTGCAAAGTTGTGTTCTAAAATATCACAAAAGATTGGTTTCCTGTCGAGGATAAGAAAAAATATAACGAAAAGCTGTGCATTAACAATATATAACACAACTATACTCCCTCACTTCAACTATTGTTCGTCCATCTTATACATGTGCTCCATCCAGAACCAAACCAAGTTACAAACCCTCCAAAACCGTGCGATGAGGGTTATTTTAAGGTGTGATAGATTAATGCCAATAGTTGTTATGTTGCAATCCCTGGGGTGGCTAAATGTTGGACAACGTCTTAAATATAATGCTCTTGTTATGATTTTTAAAATTAAACTTGATCTATATCCTGCCTATTTATAGAATAATGTTCAGTACATAACAAACGATAGGTACCCTCTTAGGAATGTTGGAGACTTTCGACTTCCACTGTATAGAAGAACAAGCACACAAAATAATCTTTTCTACAAAGGGCTTCAGCTTTTCAACACACTACCCAACGAAATTAAAAATTTAACAAATTTAAATATAATAAAATTCCGTCTAAATAACTTATTGAAAAACAATGTGATATAAATTAAATGTAAGACTAAGTAATTTAAGATTCTGATAAATTTAAATTTTATATAATCACGTCTAATTTTTTGTATTTCAAAATAGTTTTATATAAATTATATGTAAATTTTTTTATTAAGAGTTTCATTGAAACTAATAAATACACTTAAAAAAAAAATGAATTTGGATGCAAAGCTAAAATGGAAAGAGCATATCAAAAAGAAAAGGGAAGAGCTCAACTTGAAATATTGAAAAATGTACTGGTTACTCGGTAGAAATTCGGACTTATCTGTCGAAAATAAAATAATGCTTTATAAACAAGTACTTAGACCTGTTTGGACCTATGGAATCCAATTATGGGCCTGTTCAAAGAAAACAAATACTGAAATCATCCAAAAGTTCCAAAACAAAGTCCTTCGTGGAATAGTAAATGCACCATGGTATATAAGAAATAGCGATTTACATCGTGACCTACAAATAGAAACGGTTACAGAAGTTGTAAGAAAACATGCTGAATCACACAATCAGCGACTGCATAGTCATATCAACTCTGAAATGGAGTCCGTATTAAATACGAGAGGCAATGTTCGGAGATTAAGAAGAACCAAGCCACACGAGCTAATGGCCTAAAAGTCATGGGAAGCATTAAAAGTTTAAGCTTCCCTTAAAGCGATAATATTATTGAGAAAGAAAAATCTGTTGTCGATCGTTATAGATTGGTTCTGATTACGAGGAGTTTTTAGTGGGTAAGAATCCCACACTACTTGGTATCGAATACTCCTGACAAAAAAAAAAAAAAAAAAAAAAAAAAAAAAAAAAAAAAAAAAAAAAAAAAAAAAAAAAAAAACCAATCCACTTGTTTGTTTGATCTTCAGGGACGTGGTCATCCCATGATAAATCTGTTTTCCATAGCTCCTGCAAGAATAGTTTTCCCAGAACTATCATGGGTCCAAGTAGTCCCAAAGAATCAAATAACCTTGCAAGATTGGCTAGTACGGTTCGTTTGCATACTTTCTCGTATTGATTAAATTCATTAAAGTCAAATTTAAATTTGAATGCATCCAAAGAGGGATCCCAGATTAATCCCAACGTTTTGATCACTTCTGATTGATGAAATGCAACTAGTTGCTCTTTATGCTCTTCAGGAATGTTCTGCAATATATCAGGATGGTTAGAACAATATTTTCTTAGCTCAAAGTGACCCATTTTTAAGACATTGTTGACATCTGTTAATAGGTTTTTAGCCTTGTCTATAGTCTCAGCACCTGCAAGACAATCGTCTACATAAAAATTGTTTTTTATAATCTGCGATGCAAGAGGATATTGTTCCTCAACATCTTCAGCGAGCTTTACTAAGCATCTAGTGGCCAGATATGACGCTGATGCTGTACCATAAGTTACTGTGTTCAGCTGGTACAATTGGAGTGGACTGCTGCGTTCCGATCTCCACAAAATTAGCTGCAACATTCTATCACAAGGATCTACTAACACTTGTCGGTACATTTTGCTAATTTCACCCGTAAAAAAATATCTGTGCATTCGAAACTTGGTTATAATGGAAAACAAGTCTGGTTGAACTGTTGGATCAACCATTAAACTGTCATTTAGTGAAAATCCAGAGGTACTTTTAGCTGATGCATCAAATACCACTCTTAGCTTTGTTGATGTGCTTTCGGGTTTTATAACACAGTTATGAGGGATTACAAAATGAGTGTTGCACAGTTTGCTTTCATCAATTGGACTCATATGACCAAGTGCTTCGTACTCTCGCATAAAGTCTCCGTATAACAATTTCAGCTTTTGATTTTTGTATAGTTTCCGCTCAAGCACCAGGAAGCGCCTTTTAGCTACTTCGAGCGAGTCTCCCAAAACAACGCTTGGATCCTCTTAACATGGTAACCGCACAACAAACTGATGGCTATCATTTACTCTTACGTTTTTCTTGAAATGTTCTTCACAGTCATGTTCTTCTTTGCTCATGGTATTTGCTGGCATATCATGACTTTCCGTTTCCCAGAATCTCCGCACCAATTTGTCTAAAGAAGATAGCGTAGGACCTGTAGCTGTGTGGCAATGAACGGGAGTTGATGTGTCTGTTTGTATTGGTGGTATGCTTCCAGCCAATATACAACCAAGCTTTGTATTTTGTAACAAAGGAAGATCATTTGAAATCTTGACTTCTACTGGCAAGAATAGCTCAAAAAATATGCCGGCCCCTATTAACATATCTATACGTTGATTTTTAAAGCTTGAAGGATCTCCCAGTCGTATATTGGGTGGAATTTTCCAGCGAGACATGTCAATTTGCGCACTTGAATTATAGTCACTAATGCGAGGCATAATGCTTGCCTCTATAGTTGCCTGGAATCCGGATGTTCTTGACTCAAACGTTACATTAATGGCGAAATCTGCCTTGCATTCTTTACCCCCTATTCCCGTTATTGGCACACTCTTGTGACGTTGCTTGAGGCCCAACTCAGTGGCAAGGAACTGCGTTAAGAAATTTAGTTGTGAGCCTGAATCTAGCATTGCACGGCAAGGGATGCTCGTTCCGTTGGATGAAATGCAGTTTATAACCGCTGTGGCGAGATATACCTGACGCACTCTTTCTGGCCCTGATGCAGTATTTGCAGATTTTGAATTTAGAAAATTTTTATTACGCTTACCAACATTTGTTGAATTATCTGGTTTGTTGATCTGCCTATTTGGAGAGTAGTCTTGCTTCGTCTGCTGTGGATGAAGAAGGGTGTTGTGTCTTCCTTCGCATTTTTGGCATCCTCTGGACTGGCATGATTGGGCGAAATGGCCTTTCTTTAGGCAATTCTTGCAAAGCATCAGCTTGTACACAGCTTTGCCTTGTTCCAGACCTGTAAGAGACAACAAATTAGTACAGTTAAATATACCATGCTTATTTGAACTGCACATAGCGCAATTGATACTATTGGCACTAGTGGAAGCGACTTACGCTGATGCTTTTTTTCTCTCTTCATGACTGCAAATTGCTTCCAATGTTTGGAAGCCTGATTCCACAAATTTGAAAAAAGCATCTAAACTGGGACTGCTTCTGGGATCCTGTAAGGTTTGTTCAAACAGCGCTCTGCTCTCCTTGTCCAACTTTTGGAGCATTTGATAGACCACTATAGGGTCCCAATTGGTGACTTCGTATCCAAGATTGGATATTGCTTGCATTTCCTACTTTGTGGCATCATGCAATCGTCTCAGACTGAAAGCTGTCCCAATTGCTGGTGATTGTGACAGCAATTTCGACAATTGAGCTGTCAGCAGCAACCTTCTATTATCGAACCGATCAACCAGAGTATTCCATGCCACGTCATAGTTTTTGTCAGTGGGCTGGAAATGCTGTATTAGATTGTGCGCTTCTCCTGTCACATTCGCACGTAGGAAGTATAGCTTTTGCGCATCAGGAATCGGTTGGTCATGTATAAGTTGTTTGAACAGATCATAAAATTGCCGCCAGTTGAGATAGTTCCCATCGAACTTTGGCAGCTCAATTTAAGGCAATTTTATAGTTGGAGCGACTGGTGACTGTGATGGCTTCTCAGTAGATTTGGGATTATCTATTCGTACACACAGCTCCACCAACGCCAGCTCAACTCGGTCCTGCACGTCAAAATAGCGTTCGACCTCGTGAATGAATAAGTCTTGGCCGAGTCTCCTGAATAGTTCCACAACATCGCTCCAACTCCGCTCAATTGACCTGGACTTTATCTTGCAGTAAGCCTCGCTTTGTCCCAGAGCCAGCTCGGTGGAAATTCTCTCCAGCGTCTTCTCCAGGTTGCTTACGAGCAATAGAAAGATCTCCTTGGTGGTCGTTATGGAAAGCTGATTATTAGTTCCCGCTGCAGATGCTTGTTGGCTTCGTTCTATGTCAACAGCAGGTGTCTTGGAAACTTTCTGAGTTCGTGCCTTCCCATCAGCAGAAGTTTCCTGAAATCCTTTATCTATTCCGTCTATGCGAATGTTAAGATCACTTAACATTCGCTCTTTGATCTTTCGTATTGCTTCTTTGTTGTCTTTTTTGAAGTATGGATGGTCAAGCTGTTCAGCGAGTTTATCCCGGATAATGCTATCCGTCTCATCGAAGCTCTGCCAATTTGCTTCTAAATTGGCCCGACGCTCCAGCAAATAGCTTAAGGTTTTCCTTGTTTCGGAATCCTTTGCATAATTGCGGCTTATGCGGCAAATTTCTTCTCCCAACCTTTCCTGGTTTTCTGAGTAATACTCCAAGTCCATTACACTAACACTTTCTGCTTGACTCATTTTAATTTTTTTTTTAGTTCTTTCGTTCACACAACACTTAACAACGCAAACAACAACAACAAAAAAAAATCACTTGAAACTAAAATAATTAAAAAAAAAAAAAAAAAATAAAGCAGGCAACTAAACTTTTTTAGTAAATTGTCCTGTCACGGTCGCCAAAATGTAAAAAGAGGAAGCAAGTACGAACACAAGGACGGTGTAGAAAGAGGAAGCAAGTATGAACGCAACGACGCGACGGTTTAATAGCGACTCAATAAGTCAACACATTTTATTTTCCGATTGTTTAGTTTTGGCAACACACAAGAACTGCAAGCATGCAAAACTGTGTTGCGCGTGCAATACCTCAACTGTGGGAACAGACATTCATAATTGATATTGTGGATACACGATATGCGTGAACCTGAATATACAATACTTTTGACAGTGTTAGCAATATCACTATCAGCCAATTTGGATCTCGTTGTTGCACCTTCAGTCGTATTTGGCAAAGACATTGTGGTTATGTTGTAATTGAAAAATTTAAGTTGAGTTCTGAACACAGAGAAGTGATCACAATTTATATTTAAATTAATTCAACGACAGAAAAAATATTTATTATTGTGTAATGATACGATTTATTTTTGATATTCAATAGTGTGGTTTAATGTAAAAAATGATTAGGAACAGAAAAAACTAGTGTGCACTCGTTGACATCTGTCAAAATTTTAGTACTTAAGAAAGTTAATTTTTGTAAATATTTAAGTTTTCTTTTTATTTGTATGTATGTTACTTGAACTAAGCCAGATTAATAAAATAAAAAAATAAAAACATTGAATTTTTAAATGTCCCCAATGCATTACCTCTAAGGAATTATCAGCCCCAATTTCATTTATCCACGTCCTCCATAGATTCTAGTTTTAGTTTTGCTTATGTGAATTGCATGGACGTTGTCGAATGTTTTATTTTAGTACACTCGAACTCAGTAGGTGTTGACCTGTTAAATCCAATCTTATTGAAATGCCTTTTACCACTACTTCTTCCTTACCGTACCCACGATTTTAACACAATCTTCACCTCCGGAGTTTATCCTCAGCAGTGGAAACTGGCTAAAGTAATTCCTATTCCCAAAAGTTCAGCTTGTGAAGAATTTCGACCTATTTCTATACTATCCTCTCTTAAGTGTGCAAACGGACAACTTATTAGTGCAAATACAATCAGGTTTTCGTTCACAGCACAGCTGTACAGCAGCTCTTTTAAGAGTTATAGAAGATATAAGAGATGAGCTCGATAATCAAAATGTTACTTTTTTAGTTCTATTAGACTTCTCCAAAGCATTTTAGATGGTTAACCACTATTCTCTCTTGATAGAACTACGTGAAATGTTTAATTTCTCCCCACAGGCTCTTAAGTTGATCTCGTCCTACCTATGTAATCGAAAACAAGCAGTAAGTGTAAATAATATTCTTTCTGATTTTCTTCCAGACCAACAAAGAGTTCCGCAAGGATCGATTTTGGCCCCACTCCTTTTCTCTCCTAACATCAATGAAATTGCCAATATAATCCCCGAGGCTTCTATGCACTCTTATGCGGACGATATTTACAAAAGCTGTCCGTTAGTTCTCATTAATAATTGTGCCTTCATCTTAAATCAACAACCCGAAAAAGTATCCAATTGGGCCTCTTGTAATGGGTTAGCTCTTAACGAAAACAAATGCAAGTGCCTAATTATTTCGAAAAAAAACTCTCGATTTATCATATTTTCCCTCAATACTCAACAATACCGTTCTAGAGTTTGTTAGCAATTCTAAAAATCTAGGAGAAGTTTTCAAAAGAAGTCTTTTTTTTTAAGAAAAAACTTCTTTAGGCGCGTTTGGCACTTTTGCGAAGGGGGTAGGTAGGTAAAGCATTGAATTCGCGACCGACACCATTTTTTGGCTCATCGTAATTTGTATGTAGTCCGTCTAAGGTTCGATTCCCAGGCATGTCTTCCATTTTTTTATTTATTTAAAGTGAAAACATAAATAAAAACTGTTGCCACGGCTGGGATTCGAACCTTAGACCCTGAGTTTAATAGCCAACGACTCTCATTTTCATTTTCAATTCATTTTTATTTAACTTTTCTTGTATCTACTTACATGCTTACAAAAATGTGTAAAACTAGCTTATATAATAATGTAACGTGCGCTTAGTTCGCAAAATAAAACTTCACCTTTCTATTTATTTCTACCTCTTTTATTTAGTATCTGTACTTTATTCGATCTCAACTCGACTTTTGGACTATCACTTGTATTCACTCTTCACTTTATCACTCTATAATCAAAACTGCCATCTGGTTACCTCGGCCAGGCTATTTATATCGAATGACATTTCATCTAGAACTCTCCAGTAATTTCCACACGGTCTCCACTCTCCACTCGACTGTCAAACATTTTCTCTCCTAGTATATTTCTACACTTACACTAGTTTTGCCGCTTGTGTTTTCAGTTGAACGTGTTCGATAGAAAATTGGTATTAAATGTTGGGTTCGCGTTACACTGCCCCCTCCTTAAGATTGTTCGTCCCGAATAATTCCATCTGCAGCCTCGCCACTATATCGATGCAGCCGATCACAATGAACTACCTTTAACTTGCCTCTTATACCTCTTTGGATGCGGTTAACCACGTCGTTAATTTTTGTGCCAACTGTAAAAGGACCTTCCCAGTTCTGCTGAAGTTTCGGTGACAATCCCTTTTGACGATGAGGATTATAAAGCCACACACGATCTCCTGCTTGGAATCCTGCCGTTGTCGCTTTTGTGTCGTACCGTGTCTTCATCCGGTCGCTATACACGGTGGCCCATGTTCCTGTTCTATTAGGTCTATTTGTAAGCCTACCCACCGCTATGTTTGAATCACAGACATAACAATTTCGGAACCACTTCTCCACGTCACCTCTAACATGCAGCCAGTAAAAGCGTTTTCGCACGTTCTCCAGCGTCTTGTTGACTCCCAGGTGGCTTCCTGTAAGGCTTCTATGCATCTTTTGTAAAACCTCCTTGATTTTCGATTGAGGAACAATAAGCTACAATACAAAAGATTTACCGTCAGGAGATTCCCATTTGCGCTGGAGTACGCCTTCTTGCACGCGAAGCGAATCCCACTGTGCCCAATAGGCTTTGACAACAGGGCTTTGGTCAGAAATGTCGTTCCAGTCAGGTTTCGTGTTGTTCTCTTTCCATTTGAGAATCGGCCCGATGTCTGGATCCTTCGTTTGAGCAGACCTCAATTCTTCCTTGTTCCATCCAAATATGGGTTCCATTCTCATCCGCTGAGTCTTGGTCGCTACTTTCCGCCAGCAATTCCATTGGGGGTTTTCTACTTGATGTCCAATTCGGTATTTATAAGTCTGCGGTCTTACTCTACAGCTCGTGGATTGATTTTCTTGGACTTCACAACATTGACAAGCAGTTTCAGTTTAAATTGGTGGCAACCGGCATTGTCGCTGTAAGTGACCTGTCTTATTACAATTCCAACATCTGGCAAGTCCGATCCGCTGGTTCCTTTGTAGTTTAACTCCTGGGCATGATCCAGCCTCGACTATGGCTTCTCTTTAAAAATGTACCATTTGAGTAGCTTGATCAGATGCTTCCATCATTAATGCAAATTCTAGAGTTTCAGAAAGATTTCGTGTTCTAGCAGTTCGCACAGATCTCTGAAGATGTATATCAGAAATGGTACGAACGAAGGACTCAACAGCAAGCTGGTTGATGATTTCTTCTCCAGTATCCGGGTATGCCAGGTGAACCAGTCTTTCGACGTCTGCTTGGAGCTGCTGTAGACTTTCACCCCTTTTCTGGACTCTGTTATTGAGTTGGACTCGGAAGACTTCTTTCAAGTGGCTATCACCAAAGCGTTTATCTATAGCTGCCACGAGAGAACTGAAATCGTCGCTCTTACCAGATGGAACAGTTTGAAGTAATTCAGCTGCTGGTCCTCTAAGAGCAAGAGTCAGTGCTATGTATTTGTCTTCGTCATCCCAGCCATTTGCTGTCGCAGCTGCCTCGAATTGTCTCCTGTAAACTGACCAAGACGACTATCCGTCGAATGTTGGTGGTTGTACTTCTCTTTGCTTTAGACAATCTCCACAAGTTTTCCGTAGCTCCATTTTCCGCATCTGGTCTAGTTCCTTAGCAATGTTTTCGATTCGTTTCTCCAAAGTGGCAAGCTGACTTTCGCATTGACTCTCAAGCTTGGAAAATCTTTTCTCAACACATTCAATGCGATTTTCTAGGCCACAAACATTTTTCTCAATGTTACCCAATTGGCTTTCTAGAATGTTTTTCTGACCTTCCAAAACATTCTGTTGCGCCTCAAGTCTTCCGAGAATATTCTGTTGTTCTTTCTTTTGTTCATTTCGTTGCTTTTCTAGCTTCTTTTGTTGTAATTCGAGTTTTTCGAGAACATTCTGCTGTTCCTTCTTTTGTTCGCTTCGTTGTTCTTCAACCAGCTTCTTTTGCTCGTTTCGTTGTGTTTCAAGTTGTTCGAGAACATTCAGCTGTTCCTTCTTTTGATCGTTTCGTTGCTCTTCCAGACGTCCGAGAACATTCTGCTGTTGCTCTTCAATCAGCTTCTTTTGTTGTTCTAATAAAAGCTTCATCATACTAGAAAAATCTTCACTTTCACTTACTTCCTCTTCCTCCACTTCTGTTTCAAAAACAAAAGTGTTTGCGTCTTCCCCTTGCTGTTCCAAATAGTTGCGCAAACGCAGGACGAGCTCATTTTTCGATCCCGCTCTAGAAACATTTTGCTTACCTAACTCACTTTTAAGCTCAATGCAGTTGAGCTCTTCAAACAACTTACCCATTTTCACTGTATTTAACTTTTTTTTTTTACACTTTACTAGTCAAATAAGTTTTAATAACACTTCTGACACCAATGTAACGTGCGCTTAGTTCGCAAAATAAAACTTCACCTTTCTATTTATTTCTACCTCTTTTATTTAGTATCTGTACTCTATTCGATCTCAACTCGACTTTTGGACTATCACTTGTATTCACTTTTCACTTTATCACTCTATAATCAAAACTGCCATCTGGTTGCCTCGGCCGGGCTATTTATATCGAATGACATTTCATCTAGAACTCTCCAGTAATTTCCACATGGTCTCCACTTTCCACTCGACTGTCAAACATTTTCTCTCCAGGTATATTTCTACACTTACACTAGTGTTGCCGCTTCTGTTTTTAGTTGAACGTGTTCGATAGAAAATTGGTATTAAATGTTGGGTTCGCGTTACAATAACTTAAATAACTTACTGACCCTAGGCGGGTACTCTAAATTATTCAGTTACTCAGTTCTAATGCCTTTCGGCCTAAAGATACAATATAAATTTCAACCTATAACTAGAATTATGAACTAAGAAAATTTAAAAAACTTAGTTTTTTGATCAAATTTTTTGGTTTTTCTTAAAATTACTTACAACTAATTAAAACTACTTAAATCTTCTTAAAACTAGAGCAGCCACAGTAGCTTTAAGTTTTTTTTTTTTTTTTTTTTTTTTTTTTTTTTTTTTTTTTTTTTTTTTTTTTTTTTTTTTTTTTTTTTTTTTTTTTTTTGACTTCCAGTCATCGCAATATTGCTGGATCTTATCGAAGTCACGCTGCAAAAGTATTCTGATGACTTCGATCTTTGGACCTTTTCTGTACGCAATAAGGTCGTCGGCGTACGCTATAGCATGGTGAAGAGAACCAATTAGATCGTCGGTGAAAATGCTAAATAGAATAGGAGAATTCACCGCTCCTTGTTGCAGACCGTTCTGTATTTTAAAAGTTCTGGTAGAAGTTCTATTGCAACTTTTCACAACAGAATATATAGTAGTGGTTTACTCATGCCATATCTGATCAACTTATAAAAAGACCGTCTAACCAAACGGTATCGAAAGCTTTCTCCAAGTCAACCAGACATGCACCCGTACACTGATTTTAAGCTTTGTTCCATTGAATATCTGATACTAGTTTAGACGCGGCATGAGTGGTATCATGGCCCGCCTTAAAACCGAACTGATTTTCTGGAATAATATTTTTGTCCTCAGCCCATGTGGATAGAGCTCTATTGAGAACTTTCTCGAACACCTTGCTGATACTCGGAAGAAGACTAATTGTCCGGAGATTTGCTGGATTGGAACCATCCTTACCTTTTTTAAGGAGAGGATGGACCACTGCCGTCTTCCAACGCACTGGATAATATGCATTATTCAGCGCATTGTTGAACAACGTGGTGTATATGTCCACCGCTTCCGCTTGGAGGTTTCGCAGCTCAACATAAAGTATGCCGTCGACTCCTGCTGACTTCTTTTTCTTTATTTTGTGAAAGATGTCCAAGAGGTCCATCTTAGAAACGAACAGGGTGTTATCCCCGTTTCGCTGGGCGATGACTGCATTTGCAAGTCGGTCGTCATTGAACCTAGTGAAACCAGGATTCTCGGATCGCCAATGCGAGATCTCGTCTCTTAGATAGAAGTGTCCAACGAAGGCTCTATTCTCAAGGTCGTAATTCGGGCGAATGCACTTGTTCAGGTCAACACCAAAAACAGCGTCAGTGGGTCAAATTGCACTCAATGGAGTACTGACGCTGCAACACGAGTAAACAACGGGGATGTCGCAACTGGGCCATTCAATATGTATTAATTTAGGTGTAAGCAATTTTGCATTTCGTAACCATTCAATATGTATTAATTTAGGTGTATGCAATTTTGCATTTCGTAACTGTTCTATATTTATTAATTAAGGTGTAAGCAATTTGTCATTTAATTATTGTAGCTTAAGAAGGTATAAAAGAAACTGAAAGAATAGTAATAAACACATTCATTCATACGAAAGTCAACAAGCAATTCAAGTGTTTCTTTTGTGATCAATTTCTCCAGTAGTGACCAAGTTCAAGTGCTTGTTCACTCACTAAATAAAGATATCAAGTTTATGTGCTTGATATCGTTCATTAGACAAACGAGTCTAAACATTTTGGTGACCCCGACGTGATTACAAAAGAACACTAATTGTCATTAAATAATTGTGCTAAGCGTCACCAGGGCTTAAACACTGATTCAGCAACAGCAATCGCAACAGCTATAGATTTCAATAGCAATATATTCAATCGAGCAGATTTGCAAACGCAAATTCTTCATATCCAGTTTATCCAGATTTCCAGTTGTAACCCCTATAAAAGCAGAGCACTACAATGGAAGATTTGGAGGTATACAAATTCGTAGCCCGCCAGAAGGCTATATATGATGAACTTCAACGACTCAAGATAAATATGTCAAAGGACGGTGCTGCCGCAAAACTGCTGAGTATAAAGCAAAAAGATTGCAAGCAGTAGGATCTCTTTGGTTGGAATTCCATGAAAACCACGAAAAGGTCAAGTCTCATGTAAAGATGGACACACCACACATATATTGTCAAACACACAGCAATCAGGCGGTAAGGTAACCAAAGTTAGTACTACCAAAATTCGATGGTGACTACATGAAATGGAGACAATTTTTCGATTTGTTTTCACAAATGGTGGACAAACAGTCAATCCCAAATATTCAAAAGATGTGGTACCTCAAAACACATCTAAGCGGAGAAGCAGAGAATTTGATTCGTCATTTATCTTTGACCGAAGAAAATTATAAAACAGCATGGAGCAGTCTTCAAGATAGATACAACAACATCAGGGTTCTCACGTCCGCACTCGTGCAAAAGATAGTTGGGCAACCTAACCATACACAGCAACAACCATCATCAGTGGCCATCAAGAATCTACATGATACAACACAAGAATGTTTAATGGCGCTTTGCAATATTGGCGTAGATACAACATCATGGGACCCCATTCTATTGCATCTTCTTGTGAGCAAGCTTGACCAAGGCACAAGAATCTTGTACGAGCAATCCCTTGTCAAACCAAAAGAGCTACAATCAATAAAAGAGTTTTTGTTGTTCTTGGAAAACCAATTTCAGTCATTGGAATCAATTGGACCTAAAAGAAAGGATTCAGCTTGAGCTTGTGCATCTGTAACATCAAACGAAAAAGGAACTTGCAAGGTCTGTCAATCTGGAACACATCCTTTATTTGCTTGCAAGCAGTTCCTGCAACTAAGAACATCCGAACGAATTCAATTAGTGCAAAAACAAAAAAATTGCTTTAATTGCCTAAAGTTCGGCCATGGGGCCAAAAATTGCCTTTCAAGAGGATGCCTCAAATGCAACCAGAAACACAACACGCTATTGCATATTGAGAATCACAAAGGACCTACCATTAACAGGCAAACAACTAACATGGACAGGGACAACAATTCAAGGTCTCAGACAAATGTTAGTTCATCAGTAACGCTATCGGCATTCAACAATCCAGAAAAGCATCAATACATATTCCTCAGCACAGCTGTCGTAGAGTTGATCACAAACAATGGTCAAAGGTTAGAATGTAGAGCAGTATTGGATTCCGGATCACAAGTGAATTTAATAACAGAACGCTTAGTGAAAAAACTAGGCCTGCATTCAAAACATACTACAATGAGCATCCACGGCATTGGCGACGGAAGGAAAGAATCTCATCAGCGTGTCAACGTCAAATTGCAGTCAAGAACAAGTGGCTTTAATTTTCAATTAGAAGCGTTTGTTCTACCACATATTAGGTCTGTTCGTTGAACTTTCCCCAGGGTTGACCCAGGTTTTCTTGACAACCCTATGAGCTGTCAAAAAAACCTGGGTTTTCCAGTCCTCAAAAAACGCTAAACCACAAATCACCACACATCCCTGTCATTAAAAAAAAAATACATGCCATTTGACAGCCTTCAAATCGCCACAGCAAAAAGCTAGGGCGAGTTTGGGGAAAACCTATGGCAAACCTATGGCTCAAAAAACACTCAATTTGGCATTCAGGGTGAATTTAGGTTTCTCAAAAAACGCTTTGTGGCGACCATAGGGCAACCCCAGGGCTTCAACGAACAAACCTATTATAGCTCCACAGCCATCTCAACACTTTAACATATCATCATGGGCAATTCCAAAGAATGTGCCATTAGCAGATCCATATTTCAATCGACCAGACAAAATTGATATTCTTCTTGGAGCAGAATTTTATCATCAGCTACTTTCCATTGGGCAGATACGTTTAGCAGATGATCTACCCACACTAAAAAATACAGTTCTTGGATGGGTGATAGCGGGAAAACTAGCTGAAGCAAGTTCAAACACAGCAACTTGTGGTATTTATAGTTATGATGACAACGACCTCCATCAAATGATTGAACGATTGTGGAGCCTCGAAGAAGTGGAATCCCAGCTCAACAACTTATCAAAAGATGAAGAAATGTGTGAAGCTCATTTTGCACAAAACACACAAAAAAGCAGTGTAGGACGGTTCATTGTCAGGTTACCATTTCATGGACCCACATCGGCATTAGGAAAATCCAAGGACATAGCAGTCAACAGGTTTTTAGCACTAGAACGAAGATTATCAAAGAATAGAGAAGTGAAAGACCAATACATTCAATTTATGGAAGAGTACGAAGATCTAGGCCACATGACCAAAATTGATATCAATAACATACAAGCGCCTAATTACTTTACACCCCATCACTGTGTCTTAAAAGAAGACAGTAGCACCACCAAACTTCGAGTAGTCTTTGATGCTTCATCAAAAACATCATCAAGTTGTTCCTTAAACGACATCATGTATACAGGACCAACAGTGCAAGGTGAACTATTTTCATTGTTGCTTCGTTTTCGATTGCCGAGATATGTTTTTTGCATTGATATACAAAAAATGTATCGACAAATCAACATGCATCCAGAAGATAGAAGATACCAAACTATTGTGTGGAGAACTGACGAAAAAAGTGTTGCAAAATCGTTCTTTATCGTAGTGTGGTTCGACGTATAGCCAAAGGAAATATATATAAGGAAAGAAAAGATATTCTCTTTATAAAAGAATTAAAGAATTTATTCAACTGACTTACGTGAACAATTATTTGGAATTGGAAGTGAAGAAAAAATATTCAAATTTTACACAAGCAAAATAAACAGATAGTGTGATCATTTAAAAATATTTAAACTACAGTGTCTATGAACAAAGTGTAAATGTTGATTTCAACACTTCACCTCATTGATGATGACACCGCATTTTTCCCTCAAAATTGTGTGTCTTGTTGCCGTTAGTGGTTTTGTAAGTAGATCAGCTAACATTATTTCCGTTGGACAGTACTTGCAAATGACCAATCCCTTTTTTATATAGTCTTTCACAAAATGATATCGGGTGTCAATGTGTTTTGTTCTATTTGAAAAATTTTGTTCTTCTATTAATTTTAAACAGCTTTGATTGTCTTCATAAATTGTGGTTGGTTCGCTTTTAAATTCTTGCATTTCCATCAACATGCGACGAATCCATGAAGCTTCCTGGCACGCTTCTGATAAAGCAATAAATTCCGCTTCTGTTGAAGATAGTGCAACACAAACCTGTTTTCGACATGACCAGCTGACAACTCCGCCGTTTAACTTGAAAACGAAGCCACTATTAGATTTCCGGCTTCTCCTATCTTCAGCCCAATTAGCGTCAGCATAACCATACAAAATGTCTACCTCATCACGTGTACTTAATGCAAGTTTTAACTTCGAGGTTCCCTTTAAATATCTGAGCAAACGTTTCAATTCGTTCCAGTCCTTTTGTGTCGGTTGACTGACTTTCTGAGCCATGATTGAAACACTTGCTGATATATCAGGACGCTTATTAACTGATATATATAATAAACATCCGATAAGCTTCTGATATTTTTATTATCAATCAAAATTTCCGATTCGTCCACTTGCTTTCCGTAATTTGGATCAATAGGAACATTTGATAATTTTGAATCCGCTAAGCCAAAATCTTAAATAGCTTGTTCAATGTAATTTGTTTGGCATATATGGTAAATTCCTTAATCATCTTTTCCAACTTCAAGTCCTAAATAGTTTTTGATGTCACCAAGATTTTTCATTTCAAATTTAGTTGATAAAGTGTTCTGTGCAAAGTCAATCATTTGCATATTTGAGCAGGAAACTATCAGATCATCAACATATATCAGAACATAGCACCAATGTTCATTTTTTCTTTTAATATAAAGACATGGATCTACTGAGCTCTGATTGAAATTTGCACTCACTAAGACCAAGTGAATTGCTTCATTCCAGATTCTTGCTGCTTGCTTCAGTCCGTAAATGCTCTTTTTTAACAAACAAACTAAATGCTCTTTACCTTCTACTTCAAAACCCGGTGGCTGCTTCATGAATATAGTTTGGTTTAATTCTCCGTTAAGGAATGCAGTCTTTGCATCTAGTTGTTGAACTATCAAATTATTTTTACCAGCAATTGAAAGCAATATTCTTAGCGTTGTCTGCTTAACTACCGGAGCAAATACCTGGTCATAGTCCAATCCATATTTTTGCGAGAATCCCTGGGCGACTAAACGGGCCTTAAACCTTAATATTGTTTCATTGGATCTTTTTTTCAACTTGAAAACCCATCTACTGCCTATCGCTTTTCTGTCTTCTGGAAGTTCACATAACTCCCAGGTACCATTTTTCTTCAAGGAATCCATTTCGTCTTCCATAGCAGAAAGCCATTCTTTTTTATGTTTACTAGACATAACATCTTTTAGGTTCTTGGGCTCAATATCCTCCTTTTGAGTCACATTTAAAATTTCAATTAACTTTTCTGGTGGAACTCCTTTATCTGATCTTTCTGACCGCCTTAATGAAGACGTTTCTGGTTCTTTATGATAGTCCGAAATCTTAAGTTGATCTTCAGTGTTTTCATCTCTGGTTTGATTTTGTTTTTCAAATTCTGGTTCTGTAGTTTGATTTTCTTCCTGTCTTAAATTTTCTTGCGCTATAATCAAATTTCGTTTACAATCTATATCAAATTCAACTGGAATTGATGCTTCATCTTCATTCGTTTTTTCATAATGTTTTAGTATGTCGGAATTCGCATATGGTTTCTTCACAGCGCAATCTGCAAAATATACATCCCTGCTTATAATCAATCGCCTTGATGTTGGATCATAGCAACGGTAAGCTTTGGATTGCTCATCATATCCAACGAAAATCATTTGTTTTAAAGTCGGGTCCATTTTTCTTCTCTTCTCAGTTGGAATGTGAACATAGCATTTTGAGCCAAATACTCGAAAGTGTTTAATATTAGGTTTAAAACCATTCCAACCTTCATATGGTGTTATTGATGTAGCTCGAGTTGGTAGCCTGTTTTGCACGTAATAAGCAGCTGTTACTGCTTCTGCCCAAAAAATATTTTGAAGACCCGCATCCAACAACATACACCGAGCCATTTCAATCAACGTGCGGTTTTTTCGCTCTGCAACACCATTTTGCTCAGGTGAATATGCTGCTGTGTATTGAATTTGGATCCCTTCGTTCTTCAAAAAAGTAACTACCTCGTTCCCAATATATTCTCCTCCTCTATCTGATCTTATCACCTTTGGGTTTCTTTGAAAAATTGTATACACCATTGCTGCACATTCTTTAATTTTGTCAAAAACTTCAGACTTATGTTTTAACAGGTAAATAACTGTATACCTGGTAGAATCATCAATAAAAGTAACAATATACCTTTTCCCACCCGGTGATACTGTCTGCATTGGTCCACAAACATCTGTATGAATTAGTTCCAGAGGAGCCAGTGATTTTTTAATGCTTTTCTTGGGAAATGGAAGCCTTGTTGCTTTGCCTTCCAAGCAGACTTCGCAACGATATTTTGCTCCACAGTTAACTAACTTGACACCTTCAACTAACCGATTTGAGCACATATCTGAAATTACTTTTGGATCTTGGTGACCACAGGCTCTATGCCAATAATGAATGCAATCACCGGTGTGCTCAAGTGCCGAATAAGCTTTATTCAATTGCCGCAACTTAAACAAGTGAGAGTTGAGATCAGCTACTGCAATCTGTCTATTTCCTTGTTTGATTTCACATATATTGTTCCTGAAATCTACTGAAAATCCTTTTTCATTAAGCTTTCGTACCACTAATGCCTGGAACAAACAAAACATCTGTGAGCCTCGCTGAAAATTCTTCGATCTTCTCGTTTAAGAATTTGAGAACTCCAATACCACGACCGTGAGATGTAACATTATTGCCATTTGCCACCCTGATAGTCTCGTGATGACTGGTATCTAGTTCCGAGAAAAAGCTTCTATCACTAGCAATGTGACAAGTGGCACCAGAATCGATTATCCAACCGTATTGTTCATTTCCAATCATAAATAAGAGTTCTTCTTGGTGTTCCACTTTATTTGCATTTATCTTACCTTTACTGACATTTGATTTCCATTCTTTATATTTCCTGCAGTCTTGTTTGAAATGGCCTTTTCCTTTGCAAAAGAAACAAATCATTTCTCTTTTTGTTGTTATCTTTAACGCTGTCTCCTTATAGGTAACGTCTGCTTCTTTTCTTCTGGTAAATTCTCCTAATATTTTTGACTGAACCAAACTAAAAGTAAGGTCACCTTCCGAACGCATTTCCAATGCTGTTATCAAAACATCATAGCTTCTGGGCAAACTACTTAATAATGTGGCTACGCTCCAGGTATCAGAAAGCTGAGTTTCACCAATGTCTCTAAGCTTTTCAAATAATTCAGTCATATTATTAATGTGTTCTTGAACATCACCACCTTCCTCCAGCCGCATACTACAAATCCTTCGCCTTAGATGTACCTTGTTGCTAAGCGTGCCTTTTTCATGGTAGTTCTTCAACGCTTCCCAGGCATCTCTTGCAGAATTTGCACGCCTTATGTGTACAAGCTGATTATCTTCAACTAGAAGACCAATAACTGCTCTGGCTTGGTCGTCTCTGGTTTCCCACTCTGAAGTAGGTTCCTCTGGTCTTGGTTTGGAAATGACGTCATATAAACCATCCTTGATTAGCACCAATTCAGTTTTGAACTTCCATACTGAATAGTTTCCATTGTTCAGCTTGGTAATGTTGAATTTTCCTCCTTCTGCCATCTTTTGTTTGAACTAGAAATCCTTTCCTTATACTATTCTTTATTATATTCCTTCAACTCACACTGGGCCCATAACCTGTTGCAAAATCGTTCTTTATCGTAGTGTGGTTCAACGTATAGCCAAAGGAAATATATATAAGGAAAGAAAAGATATTCTCTCTATAAAAGAAATAAAGAATTTATTCAACTGACTTACGTGAACAATTATTTGGAAGTGAAAAAAAAATATTCAAATTTTACACAAGCAAAATAAACAGATAGTGTGATCATTTAAAAATATTTAAACTACAGTGTCTATGAACAAAGTGTAAATGTTGATTTCAACAAAAAGACCTCTAAACTACTATCATCTCAACACAGTGACCTATGGAACAAGAGCAGCACCATATTTGGCTACTAAATGTCTGCAACAGCTTGCCAAGGAAAACAGCGAAAGATTTCCATTAGGATCAAAAACCCTACACAATGATTTCTATGTGGATGACTGTTTGACTGGGGATAATAGCTTATGTGTTACCCTCAAAATGCAAGACGAAGTAACACAAATATTAAAAGAAGCAGGATTTAAATTAAGGAAGTGGTGTGCTAATCACCCACAACTACTTCAAGGCATTGCTAAAGAGGATAAGGAAATCGATCTGAACTTTGGATATGAAAATAACACATCAATTAAGGCTCTTGGCTTAACATGGCAACCTAAGAGCGACAGATTTTGTGTTAAAACAACATTAAATGATACAAATCGAATAACAAAGCGTATTGTCACTTCAGATCTTGCAAAATTATTCGATCCATTGGGTATAATGGCTCCAGTAGTTGTAACAGCAAAAATATTCGTACAAGAGCTATGGTTACTAAAGCTGTCGTGGGACGAATCATTACCAGCTGCACTACATACCAGATGGATGCAATTTCGTGAAAACCTGAAAAGCTTAAACAATTTCCACTTCTCACGTCACATGTTCAACAATGATGCACCAACGAAAATACAGATTCACACTTTTTCTGATGCATCTGAAAAGGCATATAGCACAGTGGTGTATTTGCGCTCGGTTCAGAAAAATGGAACAATAATTGTTAGGCTCTTATGTTCAAAATCCCGTGTGGCACCCCTGAAAAAACAAACATTACCACGACTAGAATTATGCGCTGCAGTCTTGGGCGCTCAATTAACAGCAAGGGTCAAGAACGACCTGAATCTTAAGGACGTTCCCACATTCTTATGGACGGATTCTGAAATTGTCCTCGCATGGATTAATTCACCATCAGCATCTTTTCAAACATTTGTGGCTAATCGAGTTTCCACTATTCAAAGACTTACACTTCCCGAGCAATGGCGACATGTGTCATCAAAGCAAAATCCAGCAGATGTGATTTCAAGAGGGGTGCAACCACAAGGATTCACGTCATGCACACTGTGGTTCTACGGTCCACCTTTTCTACACGGTCAAGAAAATATGTGGCCAGCAACGTATTCCAAAAAAATGGAGAGTTCAGATGACATGGAAAAAAAAGACCAACTGTAGCAATAGCGACTCACGACTGTGACCAGAATATGATTTATAACATCAACCATGGAGGATCATTCAACAAACTTCAGCGGATAGTTTCATATACCAGACCCTTCGGCAATCATGCCAGAAATAAAGAATGTATACAAGAAATCCACTTAACCACTCAAGAATTGGAAGAATCACTTACAATAATTATTAGAGCTATGCAGGCATTTGATTTAAAAGAAGAAATCAGTGACCTGCAGAAATACATGGAATCGAAGCGAAACAGCCAATTCAGTAGTCTTGCTCCATTTATTGATGACAATGGAATTATTCGAGTTGGAGGGCGATTAGATTCTGGATTACTACCATTTGACACCAAACATCCGATGCTTTTACCATACAACAATCCATTGGCAAAACTATTGATTAAAGAAATTCACGAGAAAAATAAACACTGTGGCCCGCAAGCATTATTGGCTCACATGAGACAAAGATTCTGGCCCATAAAAGGAAAAATTATGGCACGTTCAATCGTACACCACTGTATTAGATGTACAAGAGCTAAACCACAACTGCTTCAACAAGTAATGGGGAATTTACCATCACCAGGGATAACACCAGCGAGACCATTCATCAACTCTGGAGTTGATTGCTGTGGACCATTTTGGATTCATTACAAAATCCGTGGCAAACGACCTCAAAATCAGCAAAAAATTTGTTAAAAAGGAGTGTTTCCACAGCATCTTTAACTTATGAAGAACTGAAAACATTATTAGTTGGGATTGAGGCAATCATGAAGTCAAGACCACTTACACCACTGTCCAGCGACCCAAACGATCTAACAGCATTAACTCCAGGACACTTCCTCATCGGTGAACCTCTCACAGCAAAAACTGATGTCAACGCAACGTCTACAAGGCAGACACTATTGTCAAGGTGGAATCTGGTTTCTCACCTGAAAAATGAATTTTGGAAACGATGGTCTCAGGAATATCTACAAGAACTTCAGTACCGGTACAAATGGAAAGAATGTTCCACCAACATCAAGGTAGGAGACATGGTCATCATAAAAGAAGACAATGTTCCATCACTGCAGTGGCCATTAGGCAGAATCGTCAAGACATTCAAGGAGTAACAGGAAGCTCCATCCCACCTTACAATTTTTCTTAGAATGCAAGATCAATTGCTATCTTGCATTCTTAGAAGGAATGTAATGCTTTGCATCCGATCATGTTAGCGTGCATTTGTGGGAACAGACACTACGTCAGCATTTGTGCTGTCGCATGTCGGTGTTTGTTTTCACAATCATGATTTGCCTTCATGATCGAGATGCAACCGCAAAAGCTATTCATGATATTTTTAAGAGGAAATAAAGTCAGTTTATAGATACACACCAAGAAGAAACAATCTTTTATTTCGTTCGGAACAGACATATAACTGGCGCAGTCGATAAAAGATCGGGTTTAATTGTACCAACAAAATTAATAAAAAGTATGTTTCCATTTATATCATGAAGTGAATAAAATTGGTTAGTTACATAAACGTAAGAAAAAAAAAACAGGAAACATAGTGAATGCATTACAAATTGTAATAAAAATAGTTGAAATACATCCTAAATAATTAACGAATAACCCGTCATACGCGTTCCCTACGCAAGGCTTAAAAAGAAACAAGTTAAAAAGAATAATGAAACAAAACCTAACTGTAGACTATATCATTGTAGAGAAAAGACGACTTGTTCACGTTGGTGGTTCTTTATTGAATGTCTTACAATTTTATCATTTGATTTAGAGAAACGTTGCAAATATACGGTAGTACAATAGCGGATGGATCATTCGATCATTCGGTCCAATGGCAATAGATAAGCAATGGATTAGCTTAATCTATGTACTGGAGTGAGCATTTATTAAGTAAATAGAATGTTTATGCACAGGAGCAGTCGTAAGTTATCGGACTGATTTGAAATAAAAACAACTACAGCTCAGCCAGCCTGATCGAGTTATCGCCCCGATTACATTTTCTTTTGTTAATTACTGAAAGTTTCTCTGTATACGACAATGATGTTATTAAGTTCTTTTCTTTTTTTTTTTTACAGAATATGAATATTTTCATTGAATTAGTTGAAATTTATATATGATATAAATTTATACATATAAAGACAAGTAATAAAACATGCGAACATGTTTAAATAATTTAACACTTATTATGAATCATTAAGACTAAGTTGACAATTGGAAATACATGGTTTGGTCAGTAAAATTATTATTAGTATTAGTATCTTAACTTTGAAGTTTTTAATCCTTAGGACTGATCAGAATCTCCGCTACCATCGACGTCTTCATCAAGCATCTGATCATATGATTTAGTCAAGAATGGTCGCATATTAGCCGGTGAAGAGACTCCCCTATAGGGCAAACGCGTTAACTGTAGGCCATCAATATCTTTTATTAAATATCTGTCATTAGGCATTACTTTCTCTATTTCATATGGTCCTTTATATTTTGCAAATAGTTTCTTGTTAACACCGGCTGTGCTGACAACATTTTTAATCATGACATAGTCTCCCTTGCTGGTAACCTTGGTTGTAGCAGTGGTCGGTTTGTAAACAGAAAACTTCAGAGAAGGAAATTTAAAGTTTGGAAAGATTTGATAGAAGTGAAAGTGTTACCAATCGTTAGAGTTCGAAAATATACAGGGCTGCCATTCGAGTTCACCTGTTTTGTGCAATAGTGTGGAAAATAATTGATTTTGTGTTTGGTTGCGTTGATGTGGTGTAATTTTTTGCAATTAATATAATTTGACGGCTGTCAGAAAAAAAAAATAAAAAAGCTTATTCATTGTAAGTACCAAATATATGTTGCATACTTTTAGGATCTTACGTAAAAGCTCATTATACAATTTCGAAAAATTAAAAGATAAAGCTCATTATGCAGCGTACACCTACTAAAGAAACAGTAAAGGAGCTAAATAGTAATCCGATTATGCCCAATCCGAAAAGAAAATGTGGGGATTCATCTTCATCTGAGGAAGTTTTGGTTGGAGGTCTTTCTTTGGACTATTTAATGAGCATGATGGGGTCTTTACTTGACCAAAAGTTACAAAACCTACCCACAAAAAGCGATTTAGAAGTTATAAATTCGCAAGTCTGCACTTTGTCGAGCCGTTTTGAAGATCTTGCATCAGAAAATCAGAGCTTAAAAGATCAAGTCAAATCACTTTACGCTGAAAAGGAAAGGGACAGGCAGACAATCAATTGGCTTGAGGATCAAATTAAAAATAAAAACATTATTTTCAAAGGCATCGAGGCGCAAAGTTCTGTTCCGACTGCGGTAAATAAAATCTGCGAGGATATTATGAAACTTCCAGCGTCCATTAAGGTAAAATCGACAAAAAAAATATACGAAAAAGGTGGAAAATGGACGGTAGTAGCAGAATTTGAATCGGCAGACATTGTGGAAGAGATATTGAGGCACTCCAGAAACTTAATTGGCACTACAATAAGTTTGGAGAGAGATCTGAATTCGAAGAAACAGGTGAACAAGAAGGCATTGTTACAGTTGAGAAAAAATATTTTAGCAAGAAGTCAAAAACATAGAATCAGCGTCGTTAATGATCGAATGAGAGTAGGTGTCAAATGGTTCCGATGGAATAAGGAAAATGAACTTATGTGCGGCGCAATTAAAGGCGAGAAAGTCATTCATGATTTATATTCTGGTGAATTAGACCACATAAATTGCAATTTTTGTGAGCTAATAGATGCACAAGCTCAAAAAAACTAAAAATCTCTCTATCAAAAAAATCAAAATCAATTAATTTACTAAACCAAACTAAAAATCAATTACTAGAAACAACAAAACTCAAAATAGTGTCTTACAACGCACACGGTCTTGAAAATAAAAAATTATTTGCTCAATTTTTCAACTACATCTTAACACATGATATATTTATTTTAATTGAAACTCACCTAACCGAAGAGAAAAATACACAATACAGAAAATATTTTAAGGATTTTGATACATATTGGAAATCGGCAACTAGAAACAGTAGATTTGGAAGGGCAATTGGTGGTTTGGTTTATGGGGTCAACAAGAATTTGGGAACGCGTGGCATAGCTCATGAATATATTAACTGTAATGAGGTTGACTTTATAAAACTGAAATCGATTTGCGGTGAGTTAAATATATTTCCCACATACCTGAGGGGTGCTAACTGGAGCAATGATTTTGAACTGTTAAAGTGTTTGTTTGTTGAAAAAAACATCGTTAATCCTATTGTAATAGGTGATATGAATGTAAGAGTAGGCGAGCTTCAACAATCCATAGACGATGTGTGCAACTCTGAATTTACAGCCGGTTTAGAAAATCGACGCTCCAAAGATAAAACTATTAATGGGAAAGGGAAGGACTTCTTAGAATTCTGCAATGATAATGGTTTGATCATTTTAAACGGAAGAACAACAGGCGATGAAGAAGGAAGTCTTACATTTATCGGGAGCATGGGAGAATCCGTAAACGATCTGTGTGCGGTATCTCAAGAGCTATTAGGACATGTGGAGAAGTTTAATGTCGAAGAAGAAATTTGGTCTGATCACTTGCCAATAAAACTAACCATACATCTGAGCACCACTATAAACGTTTCAACAGATTGCACATTCCTACCGAAACTTAAGTGGAAGGAGTCAAATAAGTTGGAGTACCAGATTAAGCTTAATGCTAACCTAGCTAGGTTAATAACCGTAAAACCTTCGATTGATCTGAGGGATCTCACGAACCTAATCAAACAATCAACACCTATACAAAATCCAAACACAAAATCATTCAAGCCAAAAAACAAATGGTACAATTTCGATTGTGAAGCGGCGAGAAAAAAGGCCTTCAAACTTTTAAATAGATACCGAAGAACGCAAAACTCAGAGGAAAAAGTAAAATATTTGAGAGCAAAATTAGAATTTAGAGCAGTCTGCAGCAGAAGCAAAACGGAATATCACCAACAACTTGATTTTCAAATCAGTACGGTAAAAAATAGTAAGGACTGGTGGAATCTAGCAAATGAGATACGAAACAAAGATCTTCATGTATTTCCGAAAATATCACCATCAGATTTTAAAACTTATTTCGTTAATCTTCTTAATCCCTACCAGAATATTAACCAAATTCACTATGCACACTGTTTTATAGAAAATCATGAATTGGATAAATCATTCTCAATTGATGAGATTAAAAAAATGCTGTCAAATGTAAAAATAAATAAAGCTCCTGGAGAAGACAGAATTAGTTACGAATTCCTAATAAATGCCACAGATGATTTCTTAAATTATCTTGCAGAGGCCTATACGGATATTCTTAATAAATCTAAAATTGAAGAATCTTTCAATTAATCTATCATTTTCCCAATATTTAAGAAAGGGGATATAAACCAGCCAAGTAATTATAGAGGAATTTCTTTCATGAACTGCATTGCAAAAACTATGATGGGAATCCTTAATGAGAGACTACACACTTGGGTGGAAAGAAACCATGTCCTGACAGAGTACCAATCTGGTTTCAGGAAAAATTACTCTACGATTGATAACATCTACAACTTGGCATCAATAGTACATATAAAACTTGGCGAAAAAAAGAAAGTGTACGCTTTTTCGTGGATCTTAAGGCTGCGTTCGACAAAATTTCACGTAGCTTGCTAATTTATAAATTACACACTATGGGGTCTCAACAAAATTCGTCAATTTGATACAAGCGATATATGCCAAAACTTTATCTGCCGTGTGGACTGGGAAGGAAATGTCGGAGTATTTTGAAACCCTAAATGGAGTCAAACAAGGATGTCTCCTTTCACCCCTACTGTTTGCACTCTACATTAACGATTTACATGAATGCTTAGGAGGAGGTCTTCAAATCGAGAATATTAATGTGAGACTACTCTTGTATGCAGACGATATGGTCATCCTAGCTGATGACATCCGAGTTATGCAAAATATGATCGATCGAATGGAAGAATACTGCAACAAGTGGTGTCTAGAAGTTAACATGGCAAAGTCAGAAATAATGGTATTTCGAAATGGAGGTAGACTTTCTCATCAGGAAAAGTGGTTATTCAATGGAGAAGAAATAAAAATCACTTCCAATTATTTATACCTGGGTGTTCTTCTTACTCCGAAAATGTTATTCAGCAAGCACGTGGAGGTCAGAAATAACTCAGCAAAAAATAGCATCAACGCCACTTGGAAAAACTTTTTGGCAAGGAAAAATGACTGTATTAGCTCGAAATGGAAACTCTTTCAAGCAGTATGTAGGGCTATTCAAACCTATGGAGCGCAAGTCTGGGGATTTGGTGCATTCGAAGAAGTAGATAAGCTGCAACGATATTTCATAAAACGGATATTAAAACTACCAGCGAGCACACCTAATTATGCACTGTCACTTGAAACAAGCGCCGAAGAAGGACACTTTTATACTTTGGATCTCCACCTGCGGTATGTCCAAAAAACCTTGTTTAACTTAAATGAAAATAGACTTCCACATCGACTTTCGAAAATACTTTTGCGGAAAAATCAATTTTGGGTAAAAGAGCTCAATTACCTTGGATCTGAGTTCGGAGTACATTGGGATGAAAGTTTAGTGTCAAAGGAAGAATGGATCGACAAAAGCCTTTTACTATTGGACTCCCTCAAGTTTAAGTCTAATCAAGAAAATAAAAGAAGAGCATCTGCAAGTAGCGCACGTATCTACAAGTTTTTAGATTATACAAAGGGACCTATCTATATCACGGCACGTTCCGATGTCTTTAAAATAAGCTGGATCTTCAAAGCGAGGTGTGATCTAATCTCTCTGAATGGAAGCAGTTATAGTGGCAGTGAATCGTCCTTATGTACCCTTTGCAATATGAGGGAAGAAGAAAATATTCAACACTTTTTGGGCAGATGCCCAGTACTGCGAGAATTTAGAACCAGATGCTTCGGAAAACCTGCAATGGATGAAAACGAAATTATATGTCTGCTTAATGGTGAAGATGAATCAGATTGGGACAAATTGGTCAAGTATTTAACGGCGTCCATAGCCTACAGAAAACTGCTGGTCGAAGAATACAATTAAATAAATAAATTGATGTTTCATTTATCTATCTGTTATATATTGTTTCAAATTTTTGATTGCGTTTTAAAATCCAAATGTAAAACTTTGATTATAGTAAGTTAACATCACGTATTCCCATTGGAACATAACGGGATATTAGCCAAAAAAGCACGATCCCAATCATCATAAAAATCATCATAAAAATGCAGCAAACGGATTATGTTACGCGTTAGTCATACACTACATGCTTACACAATGAAATCATCATACACCCGCAGAACAAAGGAATACTCCAGTATGCTGATGTCATCCACCCCCACCATAGTACCTTCGGGAATGCAGTAAGGTAGTTTTAAGATATTCATGTTCATGTTAAGATCAGTTTTAAATTAGAGATCAATCGACTAAGTTCGAATATTTGTAACTCGGTACTTTTGAATAAAGTTTTTTAAAACTCACTCTATGTCCATAGAGAATTAAGTGGCGACCGTGACAGGACGACTGGCATTTGAAATAAACCAGAAATACAAAGTATGGTAAATGTTAAGTCGTTACGCGAGTAAAACGCGATAATTTAAAATAAGTATCCTTCCAAGAAAGGAGAAAAAATTTTATGTAAAGTATCCTACCTGATAGGAGAAAGAAAAAAGGAAAAGTTTTAACAAAAGTGAAAAAAGGTTTTCAAAGAAAAATAAAGAAATTTTTCTCTAATAAAAAAAGAAAGTGAAAAAAATCAACATACAAAATAAGTGAATCATATAAAAATGTAAATGGCAGAAAGCAGAGTTAAGCCTACAAGCGATAAAATCCTGATCGAAAATATTCGTAAAATTGCAAACGTAATTGCGTCAAACAATCATAGTGCACTAAAAGAAGAGGACATCCAAGTAACCCATGAAAAATTGTTAAAAGAAAAAATAAGAAAAGTCCAAAAAGTGATTAAAGAAACACAAGAGGACATCCTCAATAATAATAATTAAAAAAAAAAAAGAACCGAAAAAGAAACGAAATAACGAAGTGGAAAGGTTGCTATCTAGCCGAAAGTAGATAAACAGTGAAAAAAATTATCTAAAAGAAAAACATTAAGAACAATTGCAAAGCAAAGTGTAGTGAAGGAAAACCAAGGAACATCAACAGCATCAACAGCAGCATCGACAGCAGCATCAACATAACGCCATATTCCAGAATAATTATAAAATAAAATTTTTATGTAAGTAAAAGATATTTATATGTTAGCTATAAAAAAGAAAAGCAATTAATAATAAAGTAATGATAATAATTCATTAATTAAATAAATTTTTGGTATAAAATTATTGTAAAATTCATAAATTAATACTGGACGACTTACTTGACAAATTTACAAACCTAACAATGGTTAATGACATTACGGAAGACACAGTTACTAGGCTTATAGCTGCTAGCACTGCTACATTGCAAGCTCAGGTAGCGGCTTTGGCTAGAACCTTAGAAGGTGTTACCAATGCTTCACTGGTAACTGAGTATAAAACCCAAACTATAGACGAGCAGATAGCCTGTAACGAAACATTAGACGTTGTGAAATCTCTGCCCGAATTCCCAGGAAGTCCAGGAGCATACGTTAGCTGGCGAGAAGCAGCTAATAATTCTATTAAATTATACCAGAAGGGCAGCAGAAGATATTTTGCCGCTTTAACTATTTTTAGGAACAAAATCACTTCAAGCGCAAACGATATTCTTACGAGTCATGGTACTGTTCTAAACTATGACGCGATTATTGCAAGATTAGATTTTGCTTATGCGGATAAACGTCCTGCTCACATAATCGAGCAAGAATTGAGCGTGTTGCGACAAGGCAACACATCGCTAATAGATTACTACAATTTAGTCAATACTAAATTAACACTACTTATCAATAAGACCATAATGACTCATGGAACAGACACTAATCTGACCCAAGAGCTCAATTCAGCCAATCGTAAAAATGCTTTGCGTATTTTTATTACCGGTCTTAACGCACCACTCTCAAACATACTGTTTTCTCTTTCACCGGAAGACCTACCCAGTGCTCTTGCAAAAGCACAGGAGTTGGAATCGAATAATGTTAGAGCTAATTTTGCTCTACAATTTCAACGCTCTCACGCACCTTCATCTGTTCATCAACGAGATGCACACAATAACTTAAGGTTTCCTACCAGAAATAATAATGGAAATCAGCCTCGTTTCCCTAAGCCGGAACCGATGGAACTCGGTAGTTCTGCTCATAGGCCAATCACTTGGCAAGAACAGAAAAGGTTCGATCATAATAGAAATAATTTTGCACAACAAAATAATTTTAATCGTGCGAACAATTCCTTCGGACAGCAAGGAAATAATAGAGGTAATCCTCAACATCATCAGCCTCAATGGCACAAGCCGAATTATAATACTTATAATAACCCGCAAAGACCAGTGTTCAAGAGAGAAAGGAACAATAGTGTTCAACAAAGCTTACAAACACCACCAGCGAAGGTCGAGCGTATAAATAACTTAAATGAGGAATCAGATCATTTTTTAGATCAAACGACGGATTGCCACACTTATTGCGAACCATAGGTGGCAAGCAAATTAAAATTTTATTAGATACTGGAGCTACAAGCAATTATTGTAGACCTAACTTATTTTTAGAAGAAAAAAACCTAGTTATTAAGAAAAGGGCGTTCACTGTAAATAGTGAAATTATTATTGAAAAATACCACGAACTTTTTATATTTGATACGGATATCAGAGCTTATGTTATAGCAGACTTAGAGTGCGATGTTTTGATAGGCTCAAATTTACTGAAACGAGTAAATGCTAAGATTAATTTTGAAAATAAAACTATCACCTACAATAATAAAATTGAGAGAATACATTTTATAGAGAAAGATGAAATTAATAATATCTCAGAAGATGAGAATATTGAGCAATTAACTCAGCGGATAATTAACAAAATAGATAGGGAACATAGAAATATTAATATTTCACTGCCATTCAGGACAGACGTATCGGCGGAAATCCGCACAACGAACGAAAAACCTGTCTGGAGTAAACAATACCCATATCCGTTCAGTGTTAACAATTTCGTTAACCAGGAAATTCAAAAACTTTTGAAAGATGAAATCATTAGACCTAGTAGGAGTCCGTACAACTCACCAGTCTGGGTTGTACCAAAGAAAGGTCTTAATGAAGATGGAAGCCAAAAAAATAGACTCGTAATAGATTATAAAAAGTTGAATGAATATACAATCTCTGACAAGTACCCTATACCTGATACCAATGTTATATTGAGTAATCTTGGGAAGGCGAAATATTTCTCAACTATCGACCTGGAGTCAGGGTTCCATCAAATTAAAGTAAAAGAGGAAGATATTGAAAAAACAAGTTTTTCAATAAATAATGGCAAATATGAATTTATGAGATTGCCATTTGGATTAAAAAATGCGCCATCCATTTTTCAACGTGCTATGGACGACATATTAAGGCCATACATAGGAAAATTTTGTCATGTGTATATAGACGACATCATTATTTTCTCAAATAATTTACAAGAACATACTAATCACATATTGAAAATAGTAGAAATTCTTAAACAAGCGAATATGAAGATTTCGTTAGAGAAATCCATCTTCTATAAAGAAGAAGTAAAGTTTTTGGGTTACGTTATAGCCCAAAACATAATAAAAACAAACGGAGATAAAGTCAAAACAATAAAGGAATATCCTGAGCCCAAGACACTGAGGCAGTTGCGATCATTTTTAGGAATGATAGGATATTATAGGAAATTTATTCAAAATTATGCAAACATATCTAAACCTTTAACTAGATATTTGCAAAATGAGAATGGTCAAGTCTCGACCCACATGGCCAAAAAGACTATTCTTACATTAGATGATGAGGCGATAAAAGCCTTTGAAAAACTAAAAGCACATCTAATTTCTGAAACAGAATTGAACCAACCGGATTATGACAAAAAATTTGTGTTAACCACCGACGCATCCGATGATGCAATTGGTGCAGTTTTGTCCCAAGATAATAAACCAATAACCTTTATCAGTAAAACTCTAGGTAAGACTGAGCGATCTTATGCGGCAAACGAAAAAGAATTATATGCAATAGTTTATGCATTAAAAAGCTTAAGAAATTACCTTTACGGAGTTACGAATTTGGAGATCCATACCGATCACCAACCCCTAACATTTGCAGTTTCCAAGAGAAACCCCAACGTAAAAATGAAGCGATGGCATGCGCTCATAGAGGAGTACGCGCCTAAGATCATATACAAGCCGGGAACCACGAATGTAGTTGCAGATGCTTTATCCAGACAGAATGTGAATAATATCACAGATAGTTCCTCAACAGATGCAACTATACATTCCGCAGAAAGTAGTGATAATGTCATAATTATCGAAACAAGAAAACTCTTAAATGATTTTAAACAACAATTTGTAATTGCAAAAGGAAACTTTAAAGTCACAGCTCATGAGAGAATACAAAACTTTCCTAATAAAACTAGACATATTATTGAATATAACACAGTTCCAAATTTAATAATAATTCTAAAGAAATTTGTTTGTCCAGGAGTGGTAGCCTTATTTATATCTCCTGAAGATTTATATGAGATTAAGTCAGAATTATTAAGAACTTTCAGTAATAAATTTCTTCATGCGAAAATATTTCCAAATGACATAACAAATAAAGAAGATCAAGCTGCGATAGTTCAACAAACGCATACAAGAGCACATAGGAACTTTAGAGAAAATATTAAACAAGTTTACGAAACTTATTATTGGCCCAATATGCGAAAACAATTTAAGGAGTACGTTAGAAGTTGCGATATTTGTAACAAGTACAAATATGACAGACACCCCCAAAAGTTACCAATTGGAGAGGCCCCAATTCCAAAAAGGGAAGGGGAATACCTACATATAGATATTTTTTCAGTACAACAAACAAAATACTTAACATGCATTGATGCTTACTCTAAATTCGTGTTAATAAAACCACTTGAAGATAAATTGAATTTGGAAAACAAAGTTTTAGAATTCCTACAAATTTTTCCCGATTGTAAAAAAATAACTTTAGATAACGAGAAAGGATTCAAATCAATTATATTTAAAAATTTAATGGATAGATTAAACATTGAACTATATTTTTGCGATCCAGGACACTGTTCAACAAACGGTCAGATCGAAAGAATTCATTCTACATTAGCGGAAATGACTAGATGTATTAAAGACGAGTATGAGATTATGGACACAACCGAAGCTTTACTTAGAGCAGTCCAAAAGTATAACCAAACAATACATTCAGTTACAAATTCCAAACCTTTTGATATCCTTTATAATAAAATTAATCACGTTAGTGTACCTGCGAAATTAAAAGAAGCACAAGAGAAAATGTTGGAAAGAAATAATGCCAAAAGGAAAATTAAGACTTATAAACCCAAAGACATTGTTTATGAGAAAATTTTACAATTTCAGAACAAAAACAAAATAAGTAATAAATATAAGAAACAAATAGTTAAGGAAGACTTAGGAAATAAAATAAAAACAAGAAATAGAATTATACATAAGGAAAACATTAAAAGTTAAATTACTCTTATTGTTTCAGAGAATGGAGGTTTCAACGATTATTTTACTACTAACGGTAATTTCGACGTCTGCAGACATAGTGGATTACACTAGAGAAAATTATTTACTTATAGAAAATGGCGATACCGCACTTTACGAAAATTATGGAAACATATTCCATATAACGCATCTTTCTTATTTTGAACAAGTATTAAAAGAAACAGAGTCCGAAATTGAAAATAATTATTTAGCTAGCGAAAATGCCGCGGAAGACATGCTTAATCCAAGTAAAGATATGGATACAACCGTCATTAAAACACTTTTAGGACAGCTTAGATTAATAAAAAGAAATAAAAGAGGAATTAACGAAATAGGTACAATTTGGAAATGGATTTCAGGATCACCTGACCATGATGATGTTACCCTTATTAATAATAAATTGAATGAATTAGTAGAAAGTAATAACAAGCAGTATGTAACAAATTCTGAAATTTTTGACTCAATAAAGAAATTGTCGGAACATTTACACAAAATAGATAGCGACGGACTATTAAGATTAGCTAGAGAAAGAAATAAATTAATAATACTAGAACTCCAAAATATAGTGCAAACCATTACATTAGCCAAATCAAATATCTTGAACCCGGCTATATTAAATTTAAAAGACATTAAAGAAATAACACAACATGAACATGGAAGTATGACAATAACTGACCTAATGGACGTATCTACATTTAAAATCGTTCAAAACGAACATTTAATTGTCACCCTTATTAAATATCCTATTATCAATAAAAATTGTAAATTATATGAAGCTAGGGCCATAAGCCAACATGATGGAAAATTAGACATCAATAAAGAAATTGCAAAATGCAATGACGAATTCATTAATGTTGAAAATTGTAAAATAGAACTAATATTTAATTTTTGTAAATTATCAGGAAATGAAACATGCCTTTCAAATATATTAAATAATAAAAAAGCAACATGTAACAAAATTAAAGAAAAAAACAAAGAACTGGAAATAATAAAGGATGGATCGATTCTTGTATCTGGTAAACATACCGTAAATAATACAATTATAAACGGAACATATTTAGTAACTTTTGAGAATACCACTGTAATAGATGGGAAACTGTATGAAAACCCTACATTTACAATACAAGATTATCTAAAAACTTATAATATTGACAAATTTGAAATTAGAAATTACTTTGAATCATTTAACGAAAATTTGAAATTCGATAACATAAATTTGATACAGTCAATTCATGAGGAGGCAATGAAAAGCCCAATCATGACAATTTTCGTTTGTATATCCATAACTATCATTGTAACTATAGGTATCATGTATTATTTAAAAATAAGGTCATCCTATCGATCGCGATTACAACATCAGGAAGAGGTCAGATTCAGCACCCTCTTAAAACGGGTAAAAGAACTTACAGAAGAAGCGGGACGTTCTTCTTAAACAAAGAGGGGAGTTAACATCACGTATTCCCATTGGAACATAACGGGATATTAGCCAAAAAAGCACGATCCCAATCATCATAAAAATCATCATAAAAATGCAGCAAACGGATTATGTTACGCGTTAGTCATACACTACATGCTTACACAATGAAATCATCATACACCCGCAGAACAAAGGAATACTCCAGTATGCTGATGTCATCCACCCCCACCATAGTACCTTCGGGAATGCAGTAAGGTAGTTTTAAGATATTCATGTTCATGTTAAGATCAGTTTTAAATTAGAGATCAATCGACTAAGTTCGAATATTTGTAACTCGGTACTTTTGAATAAAGTTTTTTAAAACTCACTCTATGTCCATAGAGAATTAAGTTAGTATGTAGTTTTGTCAAATCTTTATAAATTGTTGATTAATTTCATGTTAAAGTTCTATTTACAAACAGTATTTCAAATTAAAATTATCTACTCATCTACCCGACAGTCGACTTTTAATGTCATTGTCGTAGGTTAAAATATTTAATGAAATGAAAATCTATATGTACTAATATATTTAAGATTTGATTTAAAATAAAACCAATTTACAATACAAATACAATAGTCTCCCTTGCTATATACTTGGGGTTTCTTATGCCGCCTATCATAATACATCTTGTTAAAGTTTTGACTCTTTTCTATGTTTTCGCTGGCTTTGTTCCTAATGCTATCAAACTGTATTCTTTTAGCTCCTATGCGTCTGGTTAAAAACTCCTTAACGCGATCACAAAGTTCGCCTTTCTGATTCGTACCGAATAAAAGAGTGCTAGGCGAAAAACCTGTGCTACGGTTCAAACTTCAAAGTGTTATTAACGGCGAATTCGACTTTTGCAACACACTTGTCCCATCCACTAGTTGTGTTGGAATCGCATTCCTTTGCCAACATGGGAACAAGAATTCGATTTATCCGTTCGATTTGGCCATTGGATTGTGGAGAATGTGTTGCTACTTTAATGTGTTGAACGTTGCTCGAATTCAAAAAGTCTGAAAACTCCTTTGAAGTGAAACAAGATCCACGATCGGATATAATTCGGTTTGGCCTTGAATAATTTTGAAAATATGACTCCAAGCAAATAATTGCTTCTTTAGTTTGTGTGGTTTTTACAGGATAGAGATTTAGAAATTTTGTGAAGCCATCTATAACACAAAGAAGGTGTTTCTTGCTTCCTGATGACAAAGGACCTAAGTGGTCAAAATGCAGGGTGTCAAAAGGCATATTTCCTTTTGGAATGGAATGCAAAATTCCTTGAGTTTTTCCCGAGTCCGGAGAGAAATAAATGCATTTCAGACAGGTTTTAATATAATCTCTGACTTTGTCCTTCATTTTAGGGAACCAGTAGCTTGCAGACAAATGTTCAAAACATTTTTCAACCCCTAAGTGGCACATTGCTTCATGATGTGTGCGTATTACCTGACATTCCATGTTTGCAGGGACATAGAACAGAAATTTATCATTAGCCTTGCGGTATATCAAACCATCAATCATCTGAAAATATTTACTTTCAGCTTTCTCTAACTCTTTAACAATCAAAACTATTTTAGGATCCATTCTCTGCGAAGACGCCAATATAGACTCAAAGGATTCATCGTCAACATTAAGTATGTTAAATGATCTACTGAGAGCATCAACGTGGGCCATTATGTTCCCTTTACGGTGCTCTACCTGGTAATCAAAGTTTTGCAACTCTAACGCCCAACGAGAAATGCGCGGATTTAGTGACTTTTTGTTTAGAGTCAGGGTCAGTGCTTGGCAATCAGTGACTATTTTAAAAGGTATTCCAATAAGGTAAATTCTAAACCTTCTTAAAGCATAAATTATGGACAGAGTTTCAAGCTCATAGCTATGATACTTGCTTTCAACTTCCGTCGCTCGCTTAGAAAAATAAAAAATTGGATGAAATCTATTATCCTTTTGCTTTTGAAGAAGTACTGCTCCATACCCTAAGCTACTTGCATCACAATGCAGCTCAGTTGAATTATGAGGGCTATAAATGGAAAGAACTGGAGATTCTGTGAGCTTAGACTTTAAAATGTTAAAAGATTCTATTTCTTTAATACCAAACACGAATGGTGCATCTTTCTTTAAAAGTTCATAGAGTGGCTTAGCAAGGTTTGAGAAATCTTTTATGAACTTGCGAAAGTAGGAACAAAGTCCTATATAACTGTGGACATCCCTAGTGCACCTGGGAACTGGAAAATTTTTAATAACATCAATTTTCATGTCGTTTGGTCTGACACCGTGTTCATTTATTTTGTATCCCAGGTATTGTATTTCAGTTTGTAAGAAATCACATTTGTCAGCTCTCAGTTGCAAATTATTTTCGACCAAAACCTTAACCACTTCTTGTAAAATATCTAGATTTTCTTCAATAGTTTCTGTAGCGATCAAGAAATCGTCTAAATAGCTTAGAATTTTACCTGTAGAAATCAAGTCCTTAAATACGTGTTTAATAAATCTTTCAAAAACAGAAGGACCGTTTTTAAGCCCAAAAGGCATCTTCACATATTCGAATTGTCCAAGAGGTGTAGTAAATGAAGTATACTTAATTGAACTCTCTGACATGTTAACATTATGAAAACCATCTATTAGGTCAAGAGATGTGAAAAACTTTTTATCTTTAAGACGATCGATGTGATCTTCAATTAGTGGTAAGGGATAATTGTCCCTTACCGTCATTTTATTAAGCTCACGGTTATCAACACAGAGCCTCAGCTCCCCATTTTTCTTTTGAACAAGAACTATAGGCGATGCAAATGAGGATGTCGATTCTCTAATAATTCCCTTTTTCATTAAGTTATCCAAAATCTTTTGGAGTTCAATTTTGTGTGCATATGGCAACCTCCTAGGTGGGCAATGATATGGAGATTCTTTGGATAAAACTATTTGCATTTCAAATTCGTTTTTACGTTTCTTCAGATCATTTGAAATAAAGAAAGCGGGTGTCATTATCCTAACAACTTTTTCTTTAATAACCTTTGGTAAATTTTCATTTAATTTAAGATCTAACTTACTCACATCACAACTCACGTCAATGTTTAAAATCTGGGACACGAAGTTGTCGTCTTCACTCTCACTAATCAGCTCTTTATCTTGACTTGCAACCGAAATCTTGAACGTCAGATGATACGTCCGATGATCGTGAACGTCTGATGATACGTAGAGATCCTGATCAATTTCATTTGAAATATTCGCTTTTTGTTGTTTTAACACCAAACCATTTCTTTCCATAAAGCCTCTACCTAGAATTATGGGATAGCTCATTGAATTATTTTTGACAACTAACATTTGCAAATTAATAAATGAATTTTCATAAGATATGATACTACGTATACTTCCCAGAACATCCAAAGGGCTATTATTTACTCCAACATAACTGTGACCTCTGATGTCCAAAGTTGATATCAAAATCGGTGGCAGAAATTGAATCTGAACAAAACTGATAGGGCTGCCCGAATCCAATAGCATCAATAGAGTTGTTGATGTCTGCATTTGGTCATTGATAAATGTATAACTGATGCATTTCTCAAACTCGTTGCTGGATAGTTTCTTCTTCTTTGGATGCGATTTTTAACTGTCTGACAACTTCAGATGCCTCCCGATATCCACTTGATTTTTCGCATTTACAACCATAACTGAATTTTTGACTGTGCAGTTTGGTGATATGTGACCTCACTTGCCACACTTAAAACAAGATACTTCTCTTCTCTCTGGGGCTGGTCGATTATTGCTGCGATTAAAAACATTAGCGCCAACATCTGCTCGCTTAGGTGGAGTGTTGCGTGCATGCAAATTATGTGGTACAACTCTTAATGGTTTGTTATCAGAATAACTGTCGCGGCAATTGTTTCTTATCTTTTCATATTTTCGTAAGGCTAACTTAAACTCAGCGATGTTATTGGCGTTATAGAGAATTGTTTTATTGATCTCAACATCTGCAATACCTTTGATTATGAATTGAATTATGTCTTCCTCTTCAATTGGACTTTGTGAAGCAATTTCTAGCATTGAGAGAACATACTGCTGGTATGTCTCGTCCCGACGTTTTTTTCTATTTTGAAGATCGCTGTATACATCTGCCTTGGTGACATTCTTTTAAAACTCATGCACCAAATAATTTGTTAGATCTTGCCAACTTCTCGGTATGATTGTTCTCATGTATAGTTTAGCCGTACCTGTTAGAAGTCTTTTCCCATAAATAAATTTATTCCTTTCGTCCAAGCCTAAGATTTCCGAACATTCTTCAAACTGTTCAATCCAACGCTGCACAGGTAAGTTGTCATCACCACTAAAAGCTGGAATGGAGTCCTCAATATCCCTGAAGCAAACCGAAGCCGACCTTACACTGGGTGCTGCCTCCTCTAATTGCAGTTCACGAAGCTGTCTTTTTAGTTTAGCAATTTCCTCTTTCTTTTTAACGATTCTACGAAGTTTTTCTAACTCCTCGTCCAAAACTCCATCTTCTGAGCGTTGATCCTCAACACTGTCCTGATCATCATCAGCAAACTGATCGGCAGACTCTGGGCTTGATTCCTCAGAAAAATCTTGCACTAGTTTTCGTAGCTCAATTTCTGTGAAACCTGCTACTGCCTCTTGCACACGAAGCTTCAACTCAGCTTTTGAACCTTTTGTTGCAAGCTGTAAAGATCTTAATACAGCCTTAAGAATGACAACAGTTGCTGAATTCAGAAACAAAGGCCACACTTCAGACATTTTGTTTTTATATTAAACTATGCTTTTCGAAAGATTATACAAAAAAAAAAACTTGATTAAACAGAACACCAGCTAATGCTTTATGAAAACTTATTATTTTTTTTTTTTTCTATGCACGTTCAGTCAGGTATCCCACTTCTGAAAAATTGTAGACTATATGATTGTAGAGAAAAGACGATTTGTTCACGTTGGTGGTTCTTTATTGAATGTCTTACAATTTTATCATTTGATTTAGAGAAACGTTGCAAATATACGGTAGTACAATAGCGGATGGATCATTCGATCATTCGGTCCAATGGCAATAGATAAGCAATGGATTAGCTTAATCTATGTACTGGAGTGAGCATTTATTAAGTAAATAGAATGTTTATGCACAGGAGCAGTCGTAAGTTATCGGACTGATTTGAAATAAAAACTACTACATAACCAAGTTCCAAAATTAACCATTATTAAAATTTAAATAGACTCAATAATAAAAACCTTCAACAATAGTAGCTAACTATCAAAAAAAAAAAAACTAAGCTAAAACTACATACTGTGAGTGTCAAAATACATATTAACTGTGAAGAAAAAAAAACAACTATGCCATACATACATATTAACTGTGAAGAAAAAAAAAACAACAAAGCCATACATACATATTAACTGTGACGAAAAAAAAACAACTAAGCCATACATACATATAAGCTGTGAAGAAAAAAAAACTTTACCAGAGAAGACCACAAAAAGAGAGGCTGCAAACTAATCAACAAACGCACTATCTTCTTCAAGTGAGTAACAACAAATCACAATGGAAACCTTCAATGCTGTAGATAAATTAAAAGTACTTTTAGACTTAATAAATAAGATCCCATTGTTTGATGGAAACAAAAGTTGTCTTATACATTTCTTGGACAGGGTAAATTCGTTAGCACCAATTTTGTCAACTCTTGATGAAGGCTCCTTGACAGTCATTTCAGGGTTTCTAAGAAATAAAATAGTCGGAAAAGCTAGGGTTGAACTTCAGAAACATGGTAGAGTTAGTGATTGGACACAAGTCAAGCAAATTTTGATTGATAATTTGGAGAAAGGCTTTCAACTGACAAGTTAATTGACCAAATTAGAACAGCTGGAGTTAAAACTAATATTTCAGACTTTTATAGCAATATTAATTATTTATTACGTAGAACTAATAATAAACTTTTATTAAATAATCAAAATGACGAATTAATAATTGCTTCTAACAATAGAATTGCCCTAGATTCTTTCAAAAATAATTTACCTGAGCCTACCAAATCTATCGTGCTAAGTCGAAATCCAAAAACAATGAACGACGCTTATAAAGTTATCCTAGAAATCGGTCACCAACATTTAGGATACCAAAATTATTTTCAAAACCTCAAACAAAATCAAAACTTTTCCAGACAGGACAATAATAATAATTATAATCAAACTTATAGTAATAGAAATAATGGTCAGAGTAATAATTCAAATTTAAGAAACAGTTATAATTATAGAAACAGTTATTCGAACTTTAGAAATAACAATAACACAAACTATAACCGTACATACAATAATAATGCACAAAATAGTAACCCATACAACCCTTATACGCAAAGTAATCAAACAACAACAACACGTCAAAATGTTTACAATCCACAGCAACAAAATCGAGACAACACAAACCATTTAGGGCGTAATACACACAATAATAATGATAATAACAGACAGTTTAGTTTTCAAAATAATACGAACGTTTCTAGAAATTCAAGAAATAGCAATATGATGGAAGTTGATCATATTGCAAACGAGGTAAATTTCCAGACACACACCTCAGATCTCTTCCCTTTATAGTGGTTAGAACTAAATCTTCGCCAATTAAATTATTGATAGATTCCGGAGCAGCTACTTCTTCAATACAAAAAGGACTGTTTCACAATTCTTTTAGAACTCCATTAGATAAACCATTATCTTTAAAAACTCTGAACTCAAATATAACAATCGATTCGAAAATAAAGATTCCTCTTTTTAAGGAATTTTGTAACCCGTCCAGTATGATAGAATTGCTAGAAACAAATTTTAATTCTGATTTCGATGGTATTTTGGGATGCAATGTATTAATCCATTGCAAACAAAAATCGATTTTAAGAATTCAAAACTTGTAACAAACAATGCAATCTTGCCTTTGATTTTCGATATTCCATATTATCCTTCAGTAGAAGAAATAAACACTTTAGCGGAAGAAACAAAAGAAATAGTTTTTGAAAGCCCGAACATAGATAATATTACTCAAAATCTTATACTTGACGATTTAAATGATGAAGAAATTTGCTGCTTAATCAAAATTATAAAAAAATTCGAAAATGTGTTTCATAATAAAGATGATAAATTGTCTCCAATGGTTGGATATTCGCATAAGCAGCCCTGGATTTACACTAGGTGCTCTCGGTGCTTTGGCACAGGGCGGCAAATTCTATGGGGGCGGCAAAATTTGAAACGAAAGTCAAAGATTCTTTCAGTCATAAAAGAATTTTTCGGGACAAAGGTGTTATTACGCCTCAAACGCATCACATTATCACTGTAAATTTCCGGAATTATCTTATTATTATTCATTTGGAGTTAATTTTCTACATCTTCCCGATTAAAATTAAAATCACGCGCCTTAGCATACGAAGAATAAAACTCCCTTGTACACTCGTCGTCAACGATACTCGTCTTCAAATATACTTGCCGCACGGGCGGCAGCTGTTTCTTCGTGGTAGTAGCGACGAGTGTATGTATTTATGTTTTTGCCTACTACCGCCAACAATGTTTTTATACCAAGTGATTCAGCTGTCCATTTTTTTCTCTCTCTCATTTGACGGTGACACTATTGTGAGAAGCTCTATACTCTATACACTCTGGCAATTTTTCTGTTGCCCATCGTCTGTCAGCTGCTGTGATTCGATTTCCGATCAATTCAAGTTAATATTATCAAAACAAAACAATTTAATATTTATCTTTTTGTTCAAGTTGATGATATATATTCTGTAGACTATGAGTGATGGGCGGAAAAGGTTAAGCGGTGCTGCTTATAAAAAGCGCGCTTCAAATAAGGTTGTTGGCCTTGGAAGAGGAGATTTTGTGCGAAACTCCAAAACTGGAAAGTTTTTTTTATTAAAAAGAAAGAAGGCGAAAAGCGTATTAATGACGGCAATTGTTTCTCATGGTTTCTCATGTTCATTGAAAACACTGGACATAAAGCAGAAGATTTGTTGATGGCTGTAATATCTGTTCTTGAATGCTTCGACCTTGATATTCAAAATTGTCGAAGTCAGTCGTACGATAACGCGAACAATGTGTCAGGCATTTATTCAGGTTTACAGAGTCAAAGAAATCAACGATCTTGCAGTGCATGCTCCTTGTGCTGGCCATTCAATGAATTTGGTCGGGATTCACGCAGTCGAGAGTACCCCCGAAGCAGCATCTTATTTCAACACAGTCCAAGCATTGTACAACTTTTTTACTGCATCTACACATCGCTAGGAAATTCTACAAACTCATGCAGGAAAGAAGATTGCTTTGAAATCATTGTCAGCAACAAGATGGTCAGCTCGTCACGAAGCAGTTAGAGTGCTCAACAAGTTCTATGGTGAGATAATTGAAACTCTAATAACCATTGAAGAAGATATTACTGAGAACGCGATCACGAGGCAAGAAGCAAAAGGACTTCGCATTCAACTTGAACGACTGGAAACAACATTCATACAGATTCTTTGACATTTTTTACTTTCAGCCAAAGGTTGCAAAAGGTTGATATCAGCATAACTGATGTGATTGATGACTATCGTGGACTGATTAAAGTAGTAGCTGATGCACGAATGGAATTCGAAATTTATGAACAGAAACCGTTAGAAATCTTAGAGAGTCAAGAGTACCAGACAAGTGTTTCTAGAAGAAGAAGGATTAAGTTGCAGGCTGATGAATCACCAGACGGAGATGTTCAATTGTCAGGAAGGGATAATTTTCGAGTCAACACTTTCAACGTAATTCTTGACAATTTTGATTCTGAATTGCGAAGAAGATGCCAAGCATAGAAATTCATGGAAAGTTTTCAGTTATCACTGAATTTGGAGATTTGAATTCCTGCGAAATTCGTAAGAAGTCGGAACATCTAAGGACAATTTATACCTCGGACCTCGAACATTCATTGGATGACGAATTGGTGCACTTCCACGCGTATTGCTCCGAAAAAAAATTAAAACGTGATTCACCATCCAAGCTATTAAAATTCTTGAAAACGAACGACTTATATACCGAGTTCCCAAACGTTGAAATAGCATTTCGTATATTTATGACATAAGCAGTGACGAATTGCATCGCAGAACGTTCATTTTCATGTTTGAAAAGAGTCAAAGACTATTTTCGTTCAACTATAACGGGCAGTCGGCTAAATAGTCTAGCAATTCTGTGCATCGAGTCGGATTTGCTTGAACGCTTGAATTGTGAAGAACTAATAGATCAGTTCGCGGTAAAGAAAGTAACGAAAACGATTATAAACATCCGTAATTATCTTGTATGTCAACTTGGAGTTTTATTTTCTTATGAAAAAGCTTTATGTGATTATTCTCTTACCATGTAACAATAAATGAATTCAAACCTTACATTTTCCATTCATTTCATTCGTTAATTATATAGTTAACGATCTCACTAACATTTCAATTATTTATAAATCAATGATAAAGGCGGCATTTTTTAAGGAGCACAGGGCGGCATTTTAATGAAATCCGGCCCTGCGCATAAGATACCAACTAAAAACGATACTCCTATATTTTCCAAAGCATATAGATATCCTGAAGCGCACAAAGACGAAGTAAATAAGCAAATAACAGAAATGCTTCATTCGGGAATTATCACTAAATCAAATAGTCCATACAACGCCCCAATTTGGATCGTTCCAAAAAAATCTGATAATTCAGGTCTACAAAAATATCGCATCGTAATCGACTATAGGAAGCTTAACGCAAATACAGTTGATGAAATATTCCCAATGCCTGATATAACAGAAATACTTTCAAAACTAGGAAATGCACAGTATTTCTCAACACTAGATCTGGCAAAGGGATTTCATCAAATCCCTATAGATGTAAAAGATAGACACAAAACAGCGTTTTCAACAGCAGATGGACATTACGAATTTACTCGTATGCCATTCGGTGTCAAAAATGGACCTGCATCCTTTCAACGGATGATGAATGAAGTCTTATATGACTTCATTAATAAAATTTGTGTCGTATATCTCGATGATATACTCATCTTCTCAACGTCTTTACAGGAACATATTGATTCTTTGAATAAAATATTAAAAAGGCTTCAAGAATTTAAACTTAAAATACAAATAGACAAGTGTAATTTTCTTAAACGTCAAACAGAATATCTTGGTCATATAATTGCTGTAGATGGTATCAAACCCAACCCGTCAAAAATCGAAGTAATTCAAAATATAAAACTCCCTCACACCGTTAAGCAGATAAAATCGTTCTTAGGCGTAACCGGGTTTTACCGGAAGTTTATAAAGGACTACTCAAAGGTAGCTCTTCCATTGACTAAATGCCTGAAGAAAAACGTCAAAATTAACATCCATGACAAACAGTATATAGACTCCTTTAACAAGCTTAAAGTGCTCATATGTACTTGTCCTATGTTGACATATCCCGATTTTAAAAAACTGTTTACATTAACTACTGATGCTAGTAACGCAGCATTAGAAGCCGTTTTATCCCAAAACCAACATCCTATCGCTTTTGCATCTAGGACTTTGAACAAACATGAACTACACTACAGTACAATAGAAAAAGAGCTTTTGTCCATAGTATGGGCAACCAAATACTTTAGACCCTACTTATTTGGACGAAAATTTAAGATACAAACAGACCATCGACCACTTATATGCTTAAATTCTCTCAAAGAACCGAATATAAAATTACAACGCTGGAAAATTAAGCTTAATGACTTCGATTTTGACATTGAGTATATTAAAGGCAAAGAAAATTGCGTAGCCGATTTTCTAAGTCGTATGCAAGTAAATCATATATATGTTACAGCCAAAGTAATAAATCTGGATATTATGTACAGTGCTCCCCGGTTAATTGCGTCACCTTAAATGCACAACTTTAGACGCATTTAACAGGGGAACGCAATTAAAAGAATCCCGCTTAATTGATCTGCTGTCCCATTTAGAAAAACCCCACTTAATTGATATGAAAACGCAATGAAGCGATTTTTTTTACGACTTTTTTGCATCTCAGAGACTAAGTCGCACGAAGCTTAGAGCAAGCTCATTTGTACGTACTTATCTACGCTCTTCATCATTTGGCAAGAAAGTCAAGAAGAACCCTTTTAATGAAAATCAAAATTTTATTGAACGGAAAATTAACATATAATGGTAAGATATAAAAAAAGAACAAAACAATCTCAGCCTGGGAATGATTGAAAAGGAACAATTTTTCGTAATGTACACAACACATAAATTATGAATTGGTACATAATCCGTGCGTATATCTTTAGCAAGCGTACAAGAGGGAATTAGTCAGATTTGCTTTTTATTTGGCTAGAACATTATGTCATGGTAAGAATCTGTAATTTTCACCTGCATTGTTTCCTTACACATTTTCAAGATTTTAATTTGCAGTCGCTAAACTCTGATGTTTCAGCAAACAATAGGCTCGTTCGTTGAACTTTACCCAGGGTTGACCCAAGTTTTCTTGATAATCTTATGAGTTGTCAAAAAAACCTGGGTTTTCCAACTCTCAAAAAACGCAAAGCCACAAAATCACCACACATCCCTGTCATTTGAATAAAAATACATGCCATTTGACAGCCCTCAACTCGCCACAGCAAGAACCTAGGGTGAGTTGAGGGAGAACCCAGGTCAACCCCAGGGCTAAAAAACACTCAATTTGACATTCAGGGCGACCTTAGGTTTCTCAAAAAAACGCTTTGTGGCGACCCCAGGGTTTTAACGAACAAACCTAATAATAAATAGGTGTGTTTCTTTACTGAAAATTCGCACGAAATGCACCGAAATTCGGTGAAAGTCAGTCTAATCCTGTTCCAGCACAGCGATTTTTCGTAGCAGTGCACAAAAGAGAGTGCTCACGAGAGAGTAAAAAATCTCACAACGATTTAAGTCATGTCAATTTGACTATTAACTTGTAGGCGCGCAACAATGCGACCAATTCATCATCAATCATTTAAGGTGTAAGCAAAAAGTGACTTCAATGATTTGGTTTTTTTCGTTCAATTAACCGGGCAATTTTGCTTCAAATTGAAAAAAGAGTTTTGATTTTTGGACCATTTAACCGGGAAACGCAATTAAGCGGAATGCATTTAAACGGGAAATTTTATGTATATTTCTTATGTGATCTTTTTTTTGCCTAGGATTCAGGTCAATTAAACGGGTAACGCAACTAAGCGGGGGGTATTTATCCGGGGATTACTGTATAATGGCTAGCCATTATGCAAAATATCTACTCAGTTTGGTTAAAGTGATAATGGACACAAAATTAATCACATTAACTAGCTATTATATATAATATCTTCGATGACTTGGATAATGTAATAAAACACGTAGGTATGCGTTTAAAATTATAAAATTATATTTCAGTTTGCCTTAACTAATCACAAAGATTATTTAAAAAATTAAATTATAAAATAAATGCGGAAAGCTGTTGCATGCGGAAATTAATTGCTGTTTTCATATTTAGCATGAGCAGCTTAACCCTGCGGAAAAAAGGGTTAAAATAATGAGCCCCGCGAAGCGGGCCATGCGGAAAGCTGTTGCATACGGAACGCGGTAGCGGGATGAAGAGAGGAAGGGGTAACAAGTCGGCTAGACCGTATTTATTACTTTGACTAACTTTGACAAGTTATTATGAATAATGTCCAAACAAAGTGATTAATTTATTACTTTGTATAGTGAATTTGGCCATTATATATAATGACCAGTCATTATGTATAATAGCTATTTAATCACTATGACTGTAACATATATACAAATGATATTTGCGACGACGTCGGATCTGATAACGCAACAATTCATAGCGGTATTGAAAATTTGAATGATCACATTTTTATTACAGAAAACCCATTGAATCTATATAAACATCAAATAATTTTGGAAAAAACAGATACGGATTCTTATAAAACAAAAATTTTGTTAAAAAAAAAAGAAGATCTGTCATTTCACAAACAGAATACAATGAAACTAACGTCCTAAACATTCTTCAAGGTTTATTACCAATCAAAGGAGCGTTAGGCGTTTATTGTAAAGACGATAATATGTTTATTAAATTTCAGAGCACTATTGTAAAGTATTTTTAAAATTCCCCAAAAATGAAAATCTTAAGATGTAGGTATGAATTTTATTACTGATATTACAAACAAAGAACATCTTCTTGAACTGATAGAAAAAACTCATGCTAGTAAAAATCATAGAGGAATAGAGGAAACTTATTCAGAACTAAAAAGTGAAATCTATTTTCCAAATTTAAGATTAGAAATACAGAAGTTCATTAATAACTGCATAATATGCAATATGTGTAAATTCGATCGCAATCCAATATAACCGAAGTTAATGATATCAGAAACTCCAGACAAAGCTAACGAAATTGTACACATAGATATTTGGTTTTTAAATAAAGGTAATATGTTTTTAACCTGTATTGATAAACTTACTAGACATGTCTCAATACACTCTATTACAGAAAGAAACTCCATAACCATAGTCAGCTTACTTAGACAAAGATTCGCTTGTTTAGGAAAGCCATCCAAAATAGTCGCAGATAATGAATTTAACACTGCATACATTAAAAGCTTCCTTAATGGAGAAGGTATAGCCCACCACTTTACATCACCAAATACACACACAGGAAACGCCGTGATAGAAAGGTTTCATTTAACTCATAATGAGCACATACGATTACTCAAACTTAGTAATGCAGGAAATCATTCATCTACAAATTTTAAACCAATCGAACTTTTGCATTCAACCTTAAATAAAAAGCAGTGGGATGACCTAAAATTAAGATTAAATCAGATTAAGGAAAAACAAATAGGAAAATAATCGGTCAAGTATCTCGGTATTTATATTGACTCGAAATTAACATTCCAAGAAAATACCACCCAAGTCCTAAGAAAAATTGGTATTGCAATAAAAATGCTATACCCTTTGATCAATCGAAAATCAAAACTGTCCCTTGAAAATAAAATCATATTGCACAAAGTTATCTTTCAATCCATACTGCTGTACGGATGTCCTGTATGGGGAAATTGTGCAAAATGTCACATTAAAAAATTACAAACATCACAAAATAAAATATTGAAAATGATGTTGAATCTTCCTTGGCATTATGTTTGGAATATACAAAGGTATGTTTTCACCAAATTTCGTGAAAAAATAAGTTTTTTTGCAAAAGATAAAAATAAAAAACCAAAAACTCAGTTATTCGAATTTTTCACATACATTTTGAGGTTATGTGAAAAAAGTGTCTTTACAAAAGTTGTAGATCTTTTTAATACCTACAACTTTGCCATTAAACTTTTTTTCCTAAGACTTGCAGTTTTACCGGAAATCGAGATTAACCGTTTTTTACCCTTAAATACGCCCCCCCGCCCCCTTCCCGACCTCACATCGCCCGTAATTTATTTTTTCCTTTTTTTTTTTGGTTTATTTTCTACCTCTTACAACTTGTTTCATTCTACTATAATTTTTTTTTGTTTCAAAAATTATCGACCCTGGTCTACAATAGAACTACACGAAAACGCGAATGTTGAATTGATTGACGAAAGAATTCAAAAACTCACTGATCGGTTTTTATTTAAATGTAGTTTTGCTGAGAATCGCCTCATTCGTGAGTTAAGTCCCTAAAACATAAAAGTGTAAAATTAACTTGTAAAATTAATTACTTTTGTTTCTACTAAATATTATTTACTTATTTATTTATTTTTTCAAACTATTTATTTATTGTAATTTTATATATTTTCGTACTCACTTATTTGTATGCTTGTTTACAAATTTTTTTCTAATTTGTTTATTATTTATTTATTTATAAATTCCGTATTTATTTATTCAATATTTATAAGATTTAACTACTTTGTTTTTATATATTTATTTATTTATTCATATATTTATTTATTTATTTATTTATTTATTCGATTACTTGTTTATTTACTTATTTGTTTATTTATTTGTTTATTTATTTTTAACTATTTATTTATTTTTGTTCAAATTTTCATATATTTACAAATCCAATCATTCTAGTCATTTTTTAATTATTTATCTACAAACTATTGTTTTTTTTTTTAGCATTTAGCTATTTTTTTTATTATTATTATTATTAAAATTATCCTTACTAGTTCAAATGAAGGTTTTTCTTTCGTGTTTCCTTCCAAAAAAATCATTTTGTAAAATGTTAAACTTAAATATAAAATGGATAATGTTTCAGTAGAAAGATCATAATATGTATCAAATCTCTGTGATATAAAACGTGTGGTGGCAAGCCTTTTTGAAAAAATTATACGAAATAAACAATATCTATCTAAATAGGCAAAATAAACGAATCCCGAACAGAACAGCAAAATTTTAAGGAACATGAATTAGTTAAAAATTTAGGCTTTTATAACAACAAACACCTACCAAAATATATAATAAAAAAAGTTAAATCAAAAAAACAAACTTATTTTACCGATGAATTAGGAAATAAACGTGATAGACAAATAGTTAAAAGGAAATATAAATACCAAAATTCAATCCCAAGCATTAAATTCGATAGAAATAAAACTGGAAGAACTTACTCAAAAAAAAAAAATAAAACAAACAATACTTTAAATTGAAACTTATTCTTTGTTTCATTTCCTTTCAGAGAAAATATGAAGATTGCATACATTTTGGCAATTGTCGGTTTTTTTAATTGCCAGGCATATCTTAACGTTGAGAAAATCGTGGAAGAACACGGTTTCCTTAAACTAAGGGACGAACCGTTAAAAGTTATTAACAAAACAAATAAAATTTTGCATTATATCGATTTAAAACAATATGATTATATGTTAGAAATCGTCAAAACATCTATAGATAGTTTTGAATCAAAATTCAAAGAAAAAAATATAACTCCGATTCTTCTCAATAGTCTCAGGAAACTTCAATTTCAAATAAGATCTTTGATACCTCATAATAGACAGAAGAGAGGAGCACTTAACATTATAGGTTCAGGGCTCAAATTTAAAGCAGGAACTATGGATGATGAGGATAGACAAGAAATTATAAATCATTAAAGAATTTAATAATAGAAATTATGTATGTCGGGAGCAAGCATACAATATATTTTAGAGTTCATAAAGTAAGTGACATTTTATTCAAACTGAAATTATATCTATTGAATTTTGCATATAAATCGGGAATAGTCAGACATACACTTAAAAGTCGAGAAATATTGTTAAATCTGTTATGTTACCAAATCAAACATGTATTTTCTAATTAGTCTCAATAAATGAATTGAATTGAATTGAATAATAGAAATCTCATCGAGCATAGTAATAAACAGGTTAGATTAAACGAACAGTTTCATTTAGAACTTGGAAGTATTATAAGCCAGCTTAACATTAATCAAAATGTAACATCGTATTTGTATAACAATTAAACCAAAGAATTCAACGATATCAAATTAGAACACCTAAAATTAATTGAGAAACTCCAAATTGAAAGCAATATGAATCTCATTAGAACGCAAGTAGAGAAAATCAAAGAAAACATAATGCTTAGTCGGCTAGAAGTTTTAGGAAGAGATTTGCTCTCTGAAAAAGAAATAATTGACAATAACATAAACCAAGAAACGCTTAAATATCTCCGCAGCTCAGTAATTTATAAAAATAGATTTATTATTTTTATTGTTTCCATACCAACATTTTCAGAGAAAAAATATTAAAAAATATACGTTCAACCAGTTCCAAATTCAGACGGTTTCCAAATTGTATTAGATAAAAAAGTTTTCATAACAGACAACAGTAAAATATATGAATATAATCAAGAAATATTATTATACGAATCTAAACTGGAAGAAACAAAGAACAAATGTATCAAAAATATATTTCACACAAATAAGTTCTGAGCTAAAAATGGATGAAGAAGAAATTGATGTTATTAATGACGGTTTATTAATTTTAAAAAATATGAAAAATGCTTCAATAATTCAAAACTGTAACGATATAGAGTACACTGTTTATAAAAATAATCTAATAAGATTTTCAAATTGTTTTATTCAAACCAATAATATTAAGTTTTCAAACGAATTTTATACTTTCAAAGAATTGTTAACCTTGCCAAATAATTATAAATTATAAAAGTGAAAATATAACTATTAATGAAGGGGTCTTATTATTGAAAAACTTAAAACAAGAAAATTTTACAAATATAAAAGAAATCAAATATGTTAAAACGATGCAAATTGTTAATCATTCATTAAATATTCTATCATTAATTGCAATTATTTTTATAGCAATTATTGTTTTCACCTTACTTAAGAAAAACAGAATTGAAAAAGAAAAAGAAAATATCCAACTAAATGTAATGCCCACAACAATTTTAACAGGGACTGTTGAAAGAAGGGAGGGAGGAGTAACAGGAAGCTCCTTCCCACCTTACAATTTTTCTTAGAATGCAAGATCAATTGCTATCTTGCATTCTTAGAAGGAATGTAATGCTTTGCATCCGATCATGTTAGCGTGCATTTGTGGGAACAGACACTACGTCAGCATTTGTGCTGTCGCATGTCGGTGTTTGTTTTCACAATCATGATTTGCCTTCATGATCGAGATGCAACCGCAAAAGCTATTCATGATATTTTTAAGAGGAACTAAAGTCAGTCTATAGATACACACCAAGAAGAAACAATCTTTTATTTCGCTCGGAACAGACATATAACTAAGGGTGATGACGGCGCAATAAGAGTTGCGGAAGTAAAAACAGCATCTGGGGTGTGGAAACGTCCTATACACCGACCGACCGACCGTTGCCAATTGAGGAAGAGGTGAGCAATGATATAACATGGAGAGATGAAGGCGGACAAGCAAAAAACAAGATTTCATCAGAACCAGTGCATGAGATACCCACGAAAAAACGAAAAACATCTCCATTATATGGAGACGAAAACCAAGATCATCTGTTATCTATACGCAACCAAGGCCAAAACAGCGGCGAACAAAACCAGAGTCAGATTTCAGGTCAACACCAAAAACAGCGTCAGTGGGTCACACTGCACTCAATGGAGTACTGACGCTGCAACACGAGTAAACAACAAGGATGTCGCAACTGGGCCATTCAATATGTATAAATTTAGGTGTAAGCAATTTTGCATTTCATAAATCATAACCATTCAATATGTATTAATTTAGGTGTAAGCATTTTTGCATTTCATAACTGTTCTATATTTATTGATTAAGGTGTAAGCAATTTGTCATTTAATTATTGTAGCTTAAGTAGGCATAAAAGAAACTGAAAGAATAGTAATTAACACATTCATTCATACGAAAGTCAACAAGCAATTCAAGTGTTTCTTTTGTGATCAATTTCTCCAGTAATGGCCAAGTTCAAGTGCTTGTTCACTCACTTAATAAAGATATCAAGTTTATGTGCTTCATATCGTTCATTAGGCAAACGAGTATAAACAGCACTCATTCACCTTATATACTCGCTCGAAAACAGCACCCACCGTCTCTACCTTCTCCTGAGCATCTTCCACTATAAAGTGGTCATCATCCAAGATGGCGTCATCTGGATCTATTCCTAGTGTCAGAAGTAAGTTTTTGTTCTCTGTCGTCCTTTGGAGTTTAATACTTTGACGGTCATTTTGATCTTTTCTCCTAAAAATTTTATTTATTTCCGGAAACATACTCGTTTTGTTGGACTGTACAGCCCGAATTTTGTTGTTCCAGAAAGGAGATATAGATATTCTGTAGTTTTCTTTTATTAACTGTGGGAGATTTTTGATCTGTGACTTCAGAGTTCTAATCTAAAAATCGTGTCGGTCAGTAAACCTCCTGTGCAAGAATTTGAGTCTTGACAGGAGTCTCCTTTTTCGTTTGTAAAGTGCGTCTATTGTCGCGTTTCTGTACATGTTCGTAGAGTCATGTTGCCTTTATTTAGGAATTGTCCTGTCCATTGTAATACGGATTGCATCCTCCATACGTTGCAGGTATCCATTGATCTCAACGTTCGACAGATTCCTGTTGCATGGTGGCGCAATACCGTTCGAACGAAGTTCCCTTGAGACGGCACCGGAAAATCTCGGCCAACGTGTCTTACCGTGGTTGTAAGAGTGCGTCGGCACGTACTCCTCCAGTTTCACAAGGTCGTTCGGAAGCGGTATGACGGCGGCAAGTCCACAGTGATCACTGTCGTACTCAACCGTCGTCGTCAAACAATTTTTCGTCCGTCGAAGAATGTCGTCGGTCAGTTTAAGTCTTGAGTCTAAAAGCAATAGATCCAAATAAGAGCCACTTCGAGGATATGAAGGCCTGTCAGTAGCCAGCAGATCGACTTTACACTCAATACTGTGGAGCTCCAGCCAATTGAATAGCTGGATCCCCCTTTGATTGGCAAATTGATTTCCCCAATCTTGGTGTTTAGCATTGTAATCACCGACCAAAAGGAAATAGTTTTCTTCTGAGTTCAGTTTCAGACATCGAAAAAGTGTTTCAAGCTCTATTATAAAACATGAATTTTGAGAAGCCTCCGGTGCATAGATCGCGACCACATACAAGTGCCTCCCCTGTTGGAGAGGGATGCATACGATACACGCTTCTAGCAACTGGAATCGGCGTACTTGACCACTATATATTACCTTATGAGCAATGCCCTTACGTATGAAGATCGCAGCCCCACCCGCGAAAGTCGAGTTGGGTCGGTCCCTCCTTACGATATTGTAATAATTATTCGTCAAATTGTGATGCTGGTTTAGCCTAGTTTCGCTAACCATACATACATCGGGACGTTGGTCTTTTAACAACTCAGAGAAGTTGGCTCGTCGTTCTACCCTAACTAGTGAATCCACATTCACGGCTAGGATCTTGAAAGGCCTCTCCGGCAGCGCGCCCGTTAACCCAAAAATTCCGCAAGCGAAGGCACTGCACGGTAGATTAAATCCACCCTACGCGCCTGCTCACTTATTTGCCGTGATAGTTCACTCATTTGTGCCTGAATGACAAGCAGAGCGACCATCACCTCTGACTCCCCAGTCGCAGCCTTAGACACAGATGGCTGTGTGGCCGCTTTCTGAGGAGGCTGTACCGTTTTCCCAGCCCCCCACGCCATTTGGGCGTAAGAGACTTCGGGAACGACGCGACGGCCCTTGGAATTGGCCTGGCTGTTTGCCTTCCTTCATCCTTAGTTGCTGTTGGAGCAGCTTTTTTTTGATTTTTTTATAATCTGGTATCGAGGACAGCCCCGATAACCCCGATAAGCAGGGTGCCCATCTCCACCACAAAGAACGCACTTCAGTAGGGTCTTGTCTTCAACCCTTGTCTCACCGAGCTTACACTCTATGTCGTTGTGGTTCTCTCCACACTTGACGCACCTCGACTGCATTTGGCAGTTGAGTGCGGCGTACCTGAACCGTTGGCAACGAAGGCATTGTAAAATGTCCCCGTGCCTGTTTAATTTTTCCCATTTTACCATCTGGTAGTCCAGGACGGAGATTTTCCTTAGACTCTCCAGACGGCTATTGGATGATAAAGTGACGAGGAACATCGGCCGCTTCTCCCGTCTTGCCTTGGCCGTGGTGGACGACTTGACCCCGATAAACTCGAGATCGTCGCCCGCCAACCTGCGAAGTTCAACTAAGAGCTCCTCTGGGTCAGAGGTAGGCTCTACCCCTTTCAACAACATTGTTTTCGGTTTCTCCTCTTTAGGAGTGAAACTAAAATGTTCGGTGGATGTATCTTTCAACAACTCCCTAACGATCTTATGGTCACCAATGTTTTCACATTGGATCGCATGTCGATCTTGACCAAATTGTTTAATTTTAAATTTGTCTCCAATGGCGGACTTACATAGATTTTTGGTGGCTTTCATCTCCATGTTGAGGGTATTTGTGGGGGCACTCTGCTTTTAATTGTCTTCTTTTGTTGTGACTCTTTCTGCTGCTCTGCTGGCTGCTTCTGCTGCTCTGCTTGCTGCTCCTGCTGATGTCTGGGGATCGTTGTCGCGGCTTTTATAGCCGCGGTCCCTCGTGGCTGCTCATCGGTAGCAGTTTTTTTTTACTTGTTTCAGCTTTTTTAGCTGAAGTCCCGCGTTGCTGCACGGGTGAAGTTTCTTTATTAGCAGCCTGTTTTGCTGCTGTTGACTGCTGTTTGGTTGCAGTTTTATTTCCAGATAATGCTTTATTTTGTTTTGGAGCATTATCTTTCGGCACAGACTGTTTTTGTCTTGCCTCACTTTAATTTTTTCTGCGGGCCTCTTGCCTTGCCTTTATTTCATTTATCTCCTTACTAAGCTTCTGTATTAGTATAGTAAGTGATTGTGTTACGGTAAATTTTCCCGCAACAAAAACCTTTCTTACATTTAGTTATTTACATTTCGATATCCCTCTCTTTTCCTCAAACCCTTCCCTATCATTTCTTCGTCCCATCATTTCTCCGTTGTTTGCTCTTAGCAATATGATGGAAACATAGCTTTGAGCAAATGACAAAATAGGTGCATGTCGTAATCAGCGGATGAGCTGAACTGATGTCGGCGTTTGGTGTGTCGAGCCAGAAGCCTCTGGAGACTCGTACACCCTTTACTTAAATTGAATGTTATACATCGTCACCCACTAACATCATCATTCTCATTCTTCGACATTCACATCATTATCATCATTTACACATACAGTCAAACTTCTGTATAACGAACCTTCAAGGGAACAAAAAATTGCTTCGTTATAAAGAAGTTTTATAATTAATTCGTTATATAGAAAACTAGCCGAAAATACCCGGCGTTGCCCGGGTTTCTTTTTGCGAAGGCTTCTTATCACAGAGCTGGAAGTATCCAAAGACGAAAAATCCAATTTTTTCTTTTTTTTTTATCTTTACCTCTTATTAACTTCTGTTTTCAGCATGATCATGATCAGCACCTGGAACAACTCAAATGGCCATCGTCAGTCAAAACTATTCATTGACTTATCCCACAAACGTATGAAAGAAATTCTTGACATGAGCAAACGTGACGCAAAGTTACTTACGGACTTCTTCACTGGACACTGCTCTCTCAAGTATCATCTTAAAAACATGGGCATCAGCCAAGATGACACCTGTCGTCTCTGTCTTGAAGACATAGAAACAGCTGAACACATTTTATGTGAATGCCCTGCCTTAGCTAGATCCAGGCTTAAAATATTCAATAAAGGGTTCCCCTGTCCCCTTGATATCAGAAACACCTCTTCCTCGAAGATTCTTAGGTTCTTACATGACCTCAGCTTCGAATGAACAAACCTATACACTTCGTGTAATTAAACCTAAGGGAACAGCACAAAAGAACTTTCAGGTCGACGTGCTTGTAAAGGTAATTTTCACCTTCACCCTATTAATTAAAAAAAAAAAAAAAAAAAAAAAAACTTCTGTTTTCTGTACAATTGTTTTATTGCAATAACATCAAAATGAATTTAAAGATTTCCAGGAAGCGTCTGAAGGAAACCCAATGGAAGAAACAATAAGCAACAAATAAGAGCACCTCAGCTTAGCAAATTAGCTCATTTGTCATTTAGAGCCAGTTTTTCAGTGTGTGAAGGGATCACACTAGCGACCACGTCATTATACATTTAATTCCGGTCATTGACGTTAATCCACATTACGCTTCACGATAGCCAACCTTGAACTCATATTTCATTCATGGTCATGAGTATCAACCTCATGCACTAAATTATTAAGTAATAACTTCAATGCCACTGACGATGACGGGACGCGACGCTTCAGATTACTTTTGTCAAGTGTATCTACCTACTCACTAAGGTTCAATGTGCTGCATACTGTGTATTGCATATGGCTGGACGTATTTGGATACATTTGTGCATTGTATAAGATGGGCTATGCATATTGGCATGTGCTATTAATTTGATGACATAGCAAGTATGCTACCGGGTTCCGTTGTTCGTTTATTTCCCACAGAATTCGGAATCCCAAATATTTCTATGTGTTAGTTATAATATGTATGTTTGATATTGGTTTAAGATGTTAGTGTGTAAGTTGATTATTTTGTATAAATAGCTTAAGTTCAGTGTAATAAATTCACTTTTAAGTTTGAAGTAGAACAGAACACTTTGGCTCTTCAGCCTCTATTCTTATTTCCAACAGATAGGCTCTTTAGCCATCAACACAATTCGGCTTGGGGAAGCCATCTAATATCCCCCATAGATCAGTAGGTGAGGTAGTACTAGGCCCCTCGTTACATGGCGAACCTGCCAGGAGGTTCAGTGCCTCAAAGTGCTTGCGGTTGGCTACACTCCGTTTCCTAAATTGTAGTATCTAAATCGTTTGCTTTGACATCCATACTATGTAAAACAAAAATACACACCAACAAAGATGACTACAATCAAACAAAAGCCAGGCAACATCATGAGGGTGATCACAATTAGCAGCACAAACAACGTCCTAAACTTTTTCCGAACTCTATACTGCTTCCATCGCAAAGAGTTTCACAGGAAGAAAGCAGATGAGTCTCCAAATTGATAATATTATGTACTACAGTACTACAACTGCTCCAATTAGAATTAATTACTTTAGAAAATAGTTTTTTTTGGTTTACGAAAAGAGAAGCAAAAGAAACTTTAAAACGTTATCAAAGATAAGAAATTTCCATAAATTTTTAACCATTTTCTTTTTATTTTTGGCGATTTTTTTTTCTACTCTTTCTTTTGATTTTTGAAACTGAAAATGATTCAAGAAACTTCAATCCTTATAGTTTATTTAGCCACAAAGAATTTTAAAATTGTATTGTTCAGAAAATTATTACTAACGAAATTAAAAATGTAGCAGTTTAAAATTTTTACAAAAAAAAATATATATGAATAAATAATTAAAAATATGTCAAATGCAATAAAAATGGAAAACTTATAAAAAGAAACAAAAAATCGAAAATTAAATTTGAAAAAAAAAATGAACGAAAAACACTTCTTATGAAGTAAAACATAAATGAAAAAACCCTAAAAAAAATTGTAAAAAAAAAATTAAAAATTATATCTCCCCCATAAATTGATAAAAAAAAGTTCTGTTATCATTTGTTCAACACAATAAAAAACACTAAAAGACAAACTTCCGTTGAAATTTGCAAACTTCAATAAAACCCCTAAAAAGAAAATATTCCGACAAAAATATAGGTATTACTGAAAACAGAACTTCTGAAACCGCCCGAAAGCGGACTAAAAGTTATTGAATTAAAAATCGTTGACAATTTTACGGAAGATTTAGTTAATTTCAAGGACGACATAATTATAGGACCAAACAAAGTTTTGGCGTATATTCCAAAAGGGAATAGTTTACTCCTAAAGAAGCCCAAGGACAGCACTACAACCCAATCGACATTATTTGGCAAAATATTGTCGAGGGATGTGCAAAAATTCTGCGGGCCCAAATCAATTAAGAGAATATATATTACTAAAAATGAAATAAAGAAACTCTCGGACGGCCGTCGAGAATATAAAATTAATGAATTAAAAAATATATTAGGAGAAATGTTTAAAGAAAGTAATATAAAGGTATACCTCATAGATAATGTTATTGAAATTACCGATCCTTGTAAGAAGAAATTAATACTAAACGACTTTCACATACTTCCAACCAGTGGACATGCAGGTATAAACCGTATGATCCAAAATATAAAGAAAAAATACTTTTGGACAGGAATGCAAAACGATGTGACGACATTCGTTAAGCACTGCCCAGTATGCCAACGAAACAAATATAACCAACCGAAGAAACAACCAATGACTATCACATCAACAGCCGAATCAGGTTTTGACAAAATATTTATAGACCTAGTAGGACCTTTAGAAGAATCTGAAGATGGATCTAAATACATACTCACCATTCAAGATGAGCTTACCAAGTTTATCGAAGCTATACTACTCCCAAATAAAGAATCAGGCACAGTAGCTAAAGCTCTAGTAGAAGGTTTTATTCTAAGGTACGGAGTACCACATACAATAGCATCTGATCAGGGAACCGAATTTCTAAACCAGGTTTTCAAAAGTATCTGTAAGCTTTTGAGAATAGAACAATTACAATCTACAGCGTACCATCATGAGAGCATAGGAGCTTTAGAAAATTCACATAAGGTTTTAGGAGCATATCTTAGAAGTTACGTCTCAGAAAAACACACGGACTGGAGCACTTGGTTGCCATATTACGTTTTCTGTTATAACACTTCCGTACACTGAGAAACGGGTTACACTCTATTCGAATTGATATTCGGAAAGCAATGTAGCTTACCCAACAATCTGACAAAACAAATGGAACCGGTGTACAACTATGACAATTACGTAATTGACCTTAAACATAAATTACAAGTTGCCCATAGAGATGCCCGAGAAACGCTTATAAAGAAGAAAAATGTTAGGAAAGATAGGTATGATAAAGAGGGACAAACAAAGAGTAGTAGTTTTGAAAAAGGAAGTTTAGTTTTATTAAGAAACGAAGCTAGGAAAAAATTAGATCCAATATTTATAGGACCATACGAAGTTTTGTCTCAAAATGGTGTAAATTGTGATATCAAATACGATAACAAAACAATGACAGTACACAAGAATAGACTAAAACCATTTTACGTGTATTTAACCTTTATATAATCGCTAATTAAATCAAAATCAAAAAAAAAAGAGAATGTAAATAATATTATATGCACATATATACATACAAGATAGCTACTTCATTTAATTAATTAACTTAATTTTTAATAAGAGTAAAAAAAAAAAAATAAATTTGTTGTGCGCACAACTAGAGTATAAGAAAATAAAGTTGCTTGTATGAATGAAGAAAAATTAAATTATATTATATGCGTAAATAATGATACACCCTAAGTATAAAAGAAAATAATGTTTAAAAGCACAACTAGAGTATAAGAAAAATAAGTTGCTTGTATGAATGGAAAAAATTAAATTATATTATATGCGTAAATAATGATACACCCTAAGTATAAAAGAAAATAATGTTTAAAAACACAACTAGAATATAAGAAAAATAAGTTACTTGTATGAATGAAAAAAAATTATATTATATTATATGCGTAAGTAATGATACACACTAAGTATGTACTATTTCAATTAATGTAAAAGAAAATAATGTTAAAAAAAAAAAAAAAAAAAAAATATATTGGGATTCCGAAAGAAAAAAAATATATAAATACATATTAGTGTCGCTTAAAAGAAGAAATCAAGATATGTCATGATTTCTCCTTTTCCCCAGGAAGGGTGGTGTGAAGGGATCACACTAGCGACCACGTCATTATACATTTAATTCCGGTCATTGACGTTAATCCACATTACGCTTCACGATAGCCAACCTTGAACTCATATTTCATTCATGGTCATGAGTATCAACCTCATGCACTAAATTATTAAGTAATAACTTCAATGCCACTGACGATGACGGGACGCGACGCTTCAGATTACTTTTGTCAAGTGTATCTACCTACTCACTAAGGTTCAATGTGCTGCATACTGTGTATTGCATATGGCTGGACGTATTTGGATACATTTGTGCATTGTATAAGATGGGCTATGCATATTGGCATGTGCTATTAATTTGATGACATAGCAAGTATGCTACCGGGTTCCGTTGTTCGTTTATTTCCCACAGAATTCGGAATCCCAAATATTTCTATGTGTTAGTTATAATATGTATGTTTGATATTGGTTTAAGATGTTAGTGTGTAAGTTGATTATTTTGTATAAATAGCTTAAGTTCAGTGTAATAAATTCACTTTTAAGTTTGAAGTAGAACAGAACACTTTGGCTCTTCAGCCTCTATTCTTATTTCCAACAGATAGGCTCTTTAGCCATCAACACAATTCGGCTTGGGGAAGCCATCTAATATCCCCCATAGATCAGTAGGTGAGGTAGTACTAGGCCCCTCGTTACAAGTGCAGAGTTGTCCTGTGGTGATAGTTTTCGAGTTAGCCCAGACGATCATGAGTTATGTCAGAGTTACTCCTCACCAGAGATAAGAAATTAATTAGATGGCAAACCTTTACTTCTCTTACCCCGCAACAACCATTTGTTTACATTGTTGTTTTTGTAATCACATCCTCTGTCTGTGAATACGTGGAAGCTGTACTCAAAGTGGTAGTAGTGAGATTTGCTGTAAAGGTGAAGTGGAAGCTGTACTCAAAGTAGTAGAGGTGAAATCAGCTTGTAGGCAGTTTCAATGTGTGTGTGAAGTTTGCCATCTAACTAATTTCTTATCTCTGCTCCTCACCATAGGATAGAAAAATATGAAAGACAGAATGAAAAATTTTAACTCACCATGAGTTTCAGCAATTTGCCATTGACATTTTTCTGAATTACGTCAAATTAGCTCATTTGTCATTAAGAGCCAGTTTTTCAGTGCAGAGTTGTCCTGTGGTGAGAATTTTCGAGTTAACCCATACGATCATGAGTTATGTCAGAGTTAACTCCTCACTATAGGATAGAAAAATATGAAAGGCAGAATGAAAAATTTTAACTCACCATGAGTCTCAGCTATTTGCCACTGACATTTTTCTGAATTACGTCAAATAAGCTCATTTGTCATTAAGAGCCAGTTTTTCAGTGCAGAGTTGTCCTGTGGTGAGAATTTTCAAGTTAACCCATAAGATCATTAGTTATGTCAGATTTAACTCCTCACCATAGGATAGAAAAATATGAAAGACAGAATGAAAAATTTTAGCTCACCATGAGTCTCAGCAATTTGCCATTGACATTTTTCTGAATTACGTCAAATAAACTCATTTGTCATTTAGAGCCAGTTTTTCAGTGCAGAGTTGTCCTGTGGTGAGAATTTTCGAGTTAACCCATACGATCATGAGTTATGTCAGAGTTAACTCCTCACCATAGGATAGAAAAATATGAAAGACAGAATGAAAAATTTTAAATCACCATTCAATGTTTGCTCACCATGAGTCTCAGCAATTTGCCATTGACATTTTTCTGAATTGCGTCAAATAAGCTCATTTGTCATTTAGAGCCAGTTTTTCAGTGCAGAGTTGTCCTGTGGTGAGAATTTTCAAGTTAACCCATACGATCATGAGTTATGTCAGATTTAACACCTCACCATAGGATAGAAAAATATGAAAGACAGAATGAAAAATTTTAACTCACCATGAGTCTCAGCAATTTGCCATTGACATTTTTCTGAATTACGTCAAATAAACTCATTTGTCATTTAGAGCCAGTTTTTCAGTGCAGAGTTGTCCTGTGGTGAGAATTTTCAAGTTAACCCATACGATCATGAGTTATGTCAGATTTAACCCCTCACCATAGGATAGAAAAATATGAAAGACAAAATGAAAAATTTTAACTCACCATGAGTCTCAGCAATTTGCCATTGACATTTTTCTGAATTCCGTCAAGTTAGCTCATTTGTCATTTAGAGCCAGTTTTTCAGTGCAGAGTTGTCCTGTGGTGAGAATTTTCGAGTTAACCCATACGATCATGAGTTATGTCAGAGTTGACTCCTCACCATAAGATAGAAAAATATGAAAGACACAATGAAAAATTTTAACTCACCATGTGTCTCAGCAATTTGCCATTGACATTTTTCTGAATTATGTCAAATAAGCTCATTTGTCATTTAAAGCCAGTTTTTCAGTGCAGAGTTGTCCTGTGGTGAGAATTTTTGAGTTATCCCATACGATTATGAGTTATGTCAAAGTTGACTCCTCACCATAAGATAGAAAAATATGAAAGACACACTGAAAAATTTTAACTCACCATGTGTCTCAGCAATTTGCCATTGACATTTTTCTGAACTACGTCAAATAAGCTCATCTGTCATTTAGAGCCAGTTTTTCAGTGCAGAGTTGTCCTGTGGTGAGAGTTTTCAAGTTAACCCATACGATCATGAGTTATGTCAGATTTAACCCCTCACCATAGGATAGAAAAATATGAAAGACAAAATGAAAAATTTTAACTCACCATGAGTCTCAGCAATTTGCCATTGACATTTTTCTGAATTCCGTCAAGCTAGCTCATTTGTCATTTAGAGCCAGTTTTTCAGTGCAGAGTTGTCCTGTGGTGAGAATTTTCGAGTTAACCCATACGATCATGAGTTATGTCAGAGTTGACTCCTCACCATAAGATAGAAAAATATGAAAGACACAATGAAAAATTTTAACTCACCATGTGTCTCAGCAATTTGCCATTGACATTTTTCTGAATTATGTCAAATAAGCTCATTTGTCATTTAAAGCCAGTTTTTCAGTGCAGAGTTGTCCTGTGGTGAGAATTTTTGAGTTATCCCATACGATCATGAGTTATGTCAAAGTTGACTCCTCACCATAAGATAGAAAAATATGAAAGACACACTGAAAAATTTTAACTCACCATGTGTCTCAGCAATTTGCCATTGACATTTTTCTGAACTACGTCAAATAAGCTCATCTGTCATTTAGAGCCAGTTTTTCAGTGCAGAGTTGTCCTGTGGTGAGAATTTTCGAGTTAACCCATACGATCATGAGTTATGTCAGAGTTAACTCCTCACCATAGGATAGAAAAATATGAAAGACAGAATGAAAAATTTTAACTCACCATGAGTCTCAGCAATTTGCCATTTAAATTTTTCTGAATTACGTCAAATTAGCTCATTTGTCATTTAGAGCCAGTTTTTCAGTGCAGAGTTGTCCTGTGGTGAGAATTTTCGAGTTAACCCATACGATCATGAGTTATGTCAGAGTTGTCAGAGTTTACTCCTCACCATAGGATAGAAAAATATGAAATACAGAATCAAAAATTTTAACTCACCATTCAATGCTTGCTCACCATGAGTCTCAGCAATTTGCCATTGACATTTTTCTGACTTACGTCAAATAAGCTCATTTGTCATTTAGAGCCAGTTTTTCAGTGCAGAGTTGTCCTGTGGTGAAAATTTTCGAGTTAACCCATACGATCATGAGTTATGTCAGAGTTTACTCCTCACCATAGGATAGAAAAATATGAAAGGAGTTGTCCTGTGGTGAGAATTTTCGAGTTAACCCATACGATCATGGGTTATGTCAGAGTTTACTCCTCACCATAGGATAGAAAAATATGAAAGGCAGAATGAAAAATTTTAACTCACCATGAGTCTCAGCAATTTGCCATTGACATTTTTCTGAATTACGTCAAATTAGCTCATTTGTCATTTAGAGCCAGTTTTTCAGTGCAGAGTTGTCCAGTGGTGAGAATTTTAGAGTAAACCCATACGATCATGAGTTATGTCAGAGTTTACTCCTCACCATAGGATAGAAAAATATGAAAGACAGAATGAAAAATTTTAACTCACCATTCAATGCTTGCTCACCATGAGTCTCAGCAATTTGCCATTGACATTTTTCTGAATTACGTCAAAATAAGCTCGTTTGTCATTTAGAGCCAGTTTTTCAGTGCAGAGTTGTCCTGTGGTGAAAATTTTCGAGTTAACCCATACGATCATGAGTTATGTCAGAGTTGACTCCTCACCATAGGATAGAAAAATATGAAAGGAGTTGTCCTGTGGTGAGAATTTTCGAGTTAACCCATACGATCATGAGTTATGTCAGAGTTGACTCCTCACCATAGTATAGAAAAATATGAAAGGCAGAATGAAAAATTTTAACTCACCATGAGTCTCAGCAATTTGCCATTGACATTTTTCTGAATTACGTCAAATTAGCTCATTTGTCATTTAGAGCCAGTTTTTCAGTGCAGAGTTGTCCTGTGGTGAGACTTTTCAAGTTAACCCTAACGGTCATGAGTTATGTTAGAGTTGACTCCTCACCATAGGATAGAAAAATATGAAAGACACACTGAAAAATTTTAATTCACCATGTGTCTCAGCAATATGCCATTGTCATTTTTCTGAATTATGTCAAATTAGCTCATCTGTCATTTAGAGCCAGTTTTTCAGTGCAGAGTTGTCCTGTGGTGAGAATTTTCGAATTAACCCATACAATCATGAGTTATGTCAGAGTTAACTTCTCACCATGGGATAGAAAAATATGAAAGGCAGAATGAAAAATTCTAACTCACCATGAGTCTCAGCAATTTGCCATTGTAATTTTTCTGAACTATGTCAAATTAGCTCATCTGTCATTTAGAGCCAGTTTTTCAGTGCAGAGTTGTCCTGTGGTGAAAATTTTCGAGCTAACCCATACGATCATGAGTTATGTCAGAGTTGCCTCCTCACCATAGGATAGAAAAATATGAAAGGCAGAATGAAAAATTCTAACTCACCATGAGTGCCATTGACATTTTTCTGAATTACGTCAAATTAGCCCATTTGTCATTTATAGCCAGTTTTTCAGTGCAGAGTTGTCCTGTGGTGAGAATTTTCGAGTTAACCCATACGATCATGAGTTATGTCAGAGTTGACTCCTCACAATAGGATAGAAAAATATGAAAGGCAGAGTGAAAAAATTTAACTCACCATGAGTCTCAGCAATTTGCCATTGACATTTTTCTGAATTACGTCAAATAAGCTCATTTGTCATTTAGAGCCAGTTTTTCAGTGCAGAATTGTCCAGTGGTGAGAATTTTCGAGTTAACCCATACGATCATGGGTTATGTCAGAGTTGACTCCTCACAATAGGATAGAAAAATATGAAAGGCAGAGTGAAAAAATTTAACTCACCATGAGTCTCAGCAATTTGCCATTGACATTTTTCTGAATTACGTCAAATAAGCTCATTTGTCATTTAGAGCCAGTTTTTCAGTGCAGAATTGTCCAGTGGTGAGAATTTTCGAGTTAACCCATACGATCATGGGTTATGTCAGAGTTGACTCCTCACCATAGGATAGAAAAATATGAAAGGCAGAATGAAAAATTTTAACTCACCATGAGTCTCAGCAATTTGCCATTGACATTTTTCTGAATTACGTCAAATTAGCTCATTTGTCATTTAGAGCCAGTTTTTCAGTGCAGAGTTGTCCTGTGGTGAGAATTTTCGAGTTAACCCTTACGGTCATGAGTTATGTCAGAGTTAACTTCTCACCATAGGATAGAAAAATATGAAAGACAGAATGAAAAATTTTAACTCACCATTCAGTGTTTGCTCAACATGAGTCTCAGCAATTTGCCTTTGTCATTTTTCTGAATTATGTCAAATTAGCTCATCTGTCATTTAGAGCCAGTTTTTCAGTGCAGAGTTGTCCTCTGGTGAGAATTTTCGAATTAACCCATACAATCATGAGTTATGTCAGAGTTAACTTCTCACCATGGGATAGAAAAATATGAAAGACAGAATGAAAAATTTTAACTCACCATTCAGTGTTTGCTCACCATGAGTCTCAGCAATTTGCCATTGTCATTTTTCTGAATTACGTCAAATTAGCTCATCTGTCATTTAGAGCCAGTTTTTCAGTGCAGAGTTGTCCTGTGGTGAGAATTCTCGAATTAACCCATACAATCATGAGTTATGTCAAAGTTAACTTCTCACCATAGCATAGAAAAATATGAAAGACAGAATGAAAAATTTTAACTCACCATTCAGTGTTTGCTCACCATGAGTCTCAGCAATTCGCCATTGTCATTTTTCTGAACTACATCAAATTAGCTCATTTGTCATTTAGAGCCAGTTTTTCAGTGCAGAGTTAACCCATACGATCATGTGTTATGTCAGAGTTGACTCCTCACCATAGGATAGAAAAATATGAAAGACAGACTGAAAAATTTTAACTCACCATGAGTCTCAGCAATTTTCCATTGTAATTTTTCTGAATTATGTCAAATTAGCTCATCTGTCATTTAGAGCCAGTTTTTCAGTGCAGAGTTGTCCTGTGGTGAGAATTTTCGAATTAACCCATACGATCATGAGTTATGTCAGAGTTAACTTCTCACCATGGGATAGAAAAATATGAAAGACAGAATGAAAAATTTTAACTCACCATTCAGTGTTTGCTCACCATGAGTCTCAGCAATTTGCCATTGTCATTTTTCTGAATTACGTCAAATTAGCTCATCTGTCATTTAGAGCCAGTTTTTCAGTGCAGAGTTGTCCTGTGGTGAGAATTCTCGAATTAACCCATACAATCATGAGTTATGTCAAAGTTAACTTCTCACCATAGCATAGAAAAATATGAAAGACAGAATGAAAAATTTTAACTCACCATTCAGTGTTTGCTCACCATGAGTCTCAGCAATTCGCCATTGTCATTTTTCTGAACTACATCAAATTAGCTCATTTGTCATTTAGAGCCAGTTTTTCAGTGCAGAGTTAACCCATACGATCATGTGTTATGTCAGAGTTGACTCCTCACCATAGGATAGAAAAATATGAAAGACAGACTGAAAAATTTTAACTCACCATGAGTCTCAGCAATTTTCCATTGTAATTTTTCTGAATTATGTCAAATTAGCTCATCTGTCATTTAGAGCCAGTTTTTCAGTGCAGAGTTGTCCTGTGGTGAGAATTTTCGAATTAACCCATACGATCATGAGTTATGTCAGAACTAACTCCTTACCATAGGATAACTCTTCACTGAAAAACTGGCCCTTAGAAAATGGCAAAAGGACACCTATCATTGCGCTTACTTTCGGCGCTGATTGAAAAATTATTACTCACCCCTCTAAATGTGCACTCACCACAACTCTTACATTGCGATTACTTCATCTTCGATCGCTCCTACATAACAAAACCACTTGTGAAGTGTCAAATCCATGCCCGAGTTTCAACACCACTCAAAAAATGAATTTCACCGACATGTCATTTGAAGACATGGAATTTTTGGTCTCCGTTGGACTTTCGGTAGATGTGATGCTGCTGGCTGAGACCACAGGTGAGTTTTCGAACGACTAAAAGTAGATATCTGTCAAATCATAAACATTTGAAAAATCGGAACCAAAACAAACCAAAAGAAAATAGCATTCCACATAATTTTCTGTGAACAATTTTTTTTTTCAAACTGGTATGTACTTTATTTCCAACAAAAACCCAACAATCTACAACCCAGAAAGCAAAACAAAATGAGTCAACAACAAAAAATGTCACGAAAGGGATATATATCGCCTTAGATACTTTCTTGAACGCACCCATTTTTCTTTTCACTGATTATTCCTGTTTCCATGGAGTTGGCAAAGTCAACCTTGGTTCAACCCACTATGGAAACAGAGTATGGGCTGCAATTCTGTAAATTATTATTATTCTAAACGTCATTTCGAATGTAAACAAAGGTTGGTAAGTACGAAAATTTTTTAAAATTATAATATTTCGTAGTAAATTGATATTTTTTAGGTTTTCAGTATAGCCTATAACCAAACAATGGTTATAGGCTACCATATCGGATAATTTTCAGGCCAATTAAACAGGTAAGTTTAACGTTTACCTCTTTCTTAGGAATTTTGTGTCGAGCAAACAAAAAAGCTCGTTTATATAGTAATATAGATATAGATATAGAATAGAAGATATAGATATAGATATAGATATAGATTTTTTTTTTTTTTTTTAATACTGCAAGTATTCTTTTATATTAAAAAAAACAGTGGTACAAAAAAGAACTCATTCTAAGGAAATTTATTAATTATTATTTTTAGTTAAAAACTAACTCAATTTTTGATTGAACATGAACAGTTTTGGTTTTTTTTTTATTATAAAAATCTTCCAATTTAGAAAGATGAAAATATGCATTGAGTTGAACATTGCTTTATCCACATCAACGTATTTTGTTTTTCTTAATTTTTTTGGCTTCTGTTTAAACTTGTTTCGACAAACTTTGAACTTTTTGATTCATTCTTTAAAATTGTTGATAGTGTACTAAACGACACACCAAATTTTTCAGCCAAACCTTTTTAGTTTTCTCTAACCTCGAGACACGATTGGCTGATTGTATGAATGTGTGGGTAAATTTGAAAGTCGAGAAAGGACAAACTGACAAGATCAACCACTTCTTGGTTGATTTAAAAAGCGAGAAGTGGTTTTCTTGCGAATAGTGATTTTTTTGAAATTGTTTTGAAGAGAAAATAGAAAGTTTAAATAGTGAAAGTTGGAGATATTTTAAAAATACACTACTCCCAAAAATTAAGGGAATAAAACAAAAATGCAAGTTTTTCTCGAATTTTTGACGGTCTGTATTTCAGCGAAAAATGATCGTATTGCAAAAAATAAAAAAATATTTTAAAGCTCCAAGACTCTAGTTTTGAGATCTTTCAATCTTAATTTTTTAAGAACTACGATTTTGACATGATCCGAAAAATTAGAATGAAAAAAAAAAATTTGACAAATTTTTGATTTTTTTTTTTTGCTTTACGGGCACGGAAAATTTTTTTCGGGCAAAACAACCCTATGAAACAGATAGCCTGTTTATTAAGCTTCAATTTCGTTTTTTATTGAGCTCGATACGACCATTTGTCGCGGAGATATCCGAATCAAAAAGGACGCTTATTTTTTCAACCGCTATATCTCTGCAACCAATAATCGTACAGCAAAAAGAAGGCCAGTTTTAAAATTTGGAAAAAATTTCTTATAAAATTTCATAAAAAATTTCCAGACAAAAAATCTTATCGATGTACCATGCCAGTTTGAAAAAAGTTGAAAAAAGTGACTTTTTCCCTTATTTTGGTTAATTGACTGTATCTTAATAAATATCGACGGGAAAGCTTGACATCGTAGGAATTTTTTCACCTTAATATACCCTTAAAAATCTTGTAAGTTTTCAGATCGATCCATTGAGTAGATTTTCTGCCCCGAGCATCTAAAATTTTGAAAAAATTAAAGGAACAAGATTCATTATCTTCATAATAATGAAAAAAATGTTTGTACTCCTAAAGAAAATGTTGATAAATTGGAATATCAACCGCCGGCATTCACGTTACCCAAAGCGTACCACGTGGAGGTTGCACGGTCGGATTAACGCTTCTTTTGTGCTTGTGTGTGTGTGTGTGTGTGTCTGTGTCTGTGTCTGTGTCTGTGTCTGTGTCTGTGTCTGTCTGTGTGTGTGTGAGAGATTAATATCGCGTATTGCCACCTCTGCTTCTTATGACTGCTTCCAATCTTTGTGGCATACTCGAAATGCAGTTTCTTATCATCTCCTGTGGGACTCGTCCCCAAATTTCGTTTAATGCTCGCTCTAATGCTGGTAAGTTCCTTAAATTAGGATAGTTTTGACGCAATTGACGGCCCATGATATCCCAGACATGCTCAATCGGATTGAGGTCGGGACTCATCGCTGGGTGTAGTAACAGCGTTATGTTGTTTCTTTCAAAAAACCGACGGGTGATGTTAGCAGTGTGAGGCCGGGCATTGTCTTGCATAAAAACAAATGTTCTTGGATTTCGCTGAATTTCGGGCAAAACAAAAGGTCGCAAGATCTGATCGATATAACGCCTAGCATTTAAATTTTGACGGACAATCACTGATGAAAATCGTTCAAATCGCGAAACTCCAGCCCAAACCATTACAGATCCTCCATTATAGGCTGCTACAGGCCGCGTAGCAACGCTCCCCCTGACGACGCCAAACTTGAGGTCTTCGATCATTGCCATAAAGGCAAAAACGTGACTCATCGGAGAACATAACATTGTTCCACTGCCTCATGGTCCAAGCAGAATGTTGATGAGCGTAAGCCAGGCGAGCTCGGCGATGGGCAGCTGACAACATTGGTGTGCCCGCGGATCTTCTAGCTAGCACTCCAGCCTCACGGAGACGATTACGAACCGTTTGTGGGCAAATGTTCGGCCTCTGTCGTCGCAGTTGTTGTTGTCGGCGGTTAGGGAAGTCCCGAGCGATAACATTCGCAGGAACAAATGGTTCTTGACGAACGCGTCGAACGATTGCCCGATCATCGCGAGAAGTCGTCACACGATACCGACCTTGGCCAGCTCGTCGACTGTAACCATCAGTTTCTAAGTACCGATTGTACGCACGACACACGACGGAGGCAGAAACGCCCAGTCTATCACCGACTTCCTGATACCTGTACCCCCCTTGTACCAGAGCTACTAATTGAGCGACTTCTGTCGCAGATAAATGCCGCCTGGGCATAGTAAAAAATCAAAAATAAACCAGAGTGTTCAAATGCTTTCAGTAACCAAAATTTTCACCAAAATTGAAAAAATTAAGAGTAGTTTTGAGGAAAACTATTGGTTGGATTTTTTTAACAAAAAATTTGAGTAGTCTAAAGAAAAACTGTTTTCAGGAACAATGTGTAAATAAGACTGAAGAGTGAAGAGTTTTGAGCTTCAATATTCGTGTGAAGAATATTGCCGGAATCTCGGGGACATCAACTTTTAATTAATTTCACAGAATCAAATAAAAAATTAATTCAAGTACCGCAGTTACAAACCGTTTAAAAATAAAATGCATATTTTTCACTAATCAGAATAAAAATGACTACCAAATTAAGAAAAAAAAAACATTTACAAACATTTTTTTGTTATTTTCGATTTTTTGTTTTTATTTAAATTAAGTGATTTTTTTTTTCATTTTTATGAAGATAATGAATAAAAAATCTTATTCCTTTAATTTTTTCAAATTTTTAGATGCTCGGGGCAGAAAATCTACTCAATGGATCGATCTGAAAATTTACAAGATTTTTAAGGGTATATTAAGGTGAAAAAATTCCTACGATGTCAAGCTTTCCCGTCGATATTTATTAAGATACAGTCAATTAACCAAAATAAGGGAAAAAGTCACTTTTTTCAACTTTTTTCAAACTGGTATGGTACATCGATAAGATTTTTTATCTTAAAATTTTTTATGAAATTTTATAAGAAATTTTTTCCAAATTTTAAAACTGACCTTCTTTTTGCTGTACGATTATTGGTTGCAGAGATATAGCGGTTGAAAAAATAAGCGTCCTTTTTGATTCGGATATCTCCGCGACAAATGGTCGTATTGAGCTCAATAGAAAACGAAATTGAAGCGTAATAAACAGGCTATCTGTTTCATAGGGTTGTTTTGCCCGAAACCGTAAAGCAAAATAAAATCAAAAATTTGTCAAATTTTTTTTTCATTCTAATTATTCGGATCATGTCAAAACCGTAGTTCTTAAAAAATTGAGATTGAAAGATCTCGAAACTAGAGTCTTGGAGCTTTAAAATATTTTTTTATTTTTTGCAATACGATCATTTTTCGCTGAAATACAGACCGTCAAAAATTCGAGAAAAATTTGCATTTTTGTTTTATTCCCTTAATTTTTGGGAGTAGTGTAGTTTTGTAGAGTAATTTGTTCAAATTGTTAGAAAAAAAGGTTTAGAGTCAGTGAAAGGATTAGAATTTAGAAAGGAGAAGAAAACGTCAGACGGACGGAACATAGAAAATTTGAAGGAGGAGGGAGTAGCTGAAAAAAAGATAAGTAGAGTTTTATAGTTTCTTGCAAGTGTTGTCAAATATAGTTTCGGTTGTTCTTTGCCAACGAAATTCTCAATAATTGTGAGACACGCGACCCTTTTTAATTTTTATTAATTGTTCTTTTCGGGAAAGAACAATTAACGTTTCATTTTTCCGGTTACTTGCGTTTGTTTACTTCTTAAACGGTTCACCTAACCGTCCACCATTGTATCATTTGATTGTTGAAATGATTTGGGTTTTTAATCCAACTTTTGTACGGTTTTCCCAACACAGAATACAAAATAAATAGCATTAAATCCCTTTGGGAATTTAAACTAAGTATTTTTATTCGGTTCTTACTATTTCAGACACGATTCTTGGTTTGGAAATTTCACCTAAAAAATTTCCTGGCGCCCACTTTTCTTAGTACACCCTGTACTGAGAAATAATACAGTCATTTTAATTCGTCTTTTAATAATTAATAAATCGGTCTTTTTATTCGCGATCGTCTTTTATCGCGCTACGCTTACTTTTTTTGTTTACGAACCCAGCCCAGCTGAGTTTAGCCGTGGTGCCAGCAGTCTACCTGCTGAGAGTTACACTTTTTTTTATCAGCGCGTTTGACATTTCAATTTTTTACCTCGCGGCACACCGGTTGTGCATTTCTTTCGATCGTGTAAAAATTTCGTTTGTTTAATTTAATTAATTGAATTCGGAAAATCCAATCGCGTTTAGTATAATAATATCGTTTCATCGTAAAGTTAATTTATCGCGAAATAAAAGTGTAAGAAATTGGCGTCCACAACGTGGGGCAAATATAGTGAAAAATTTCATATTGAGTGTGATTGTACATACAATTGTACATTGTGCATTTTGTGCATAACCTCTTGGTACTTGGTACCTACCTGTGTTTTGATAATTTAATTTTTAGGGAAGTAAATCGTTTTGTGTTATGTGCTTTTGATTTTCCCTGTGAGTGAATATTTTACTTTTGGCTTTTCTTATCCCTAGGTGAGGTGTTGGTACATATATTGTTTTGAGTAAGTGCGATAAGATTGATTTGCTGCGGAATCCCATTCTTCATTGCTTGGGCAACGGTGGGAATTAAAGAGGAAAGGAGTTGTTGTTGCGTTTACTGGTCTGTATACCACAAACCAGTGTCAAGTAAGATTTTGTTTGCTTTTTTATTGTTTTTGGGTACCTACTTATCACCCACAGAGAGTTTTTTGTAAATTTTTTTGACCAGTGAGATTGGTTGCACACGAAGGTGCAAATTATATAAATATATATAACATTGTGGGTGCGTTTGATTTTATTTGGCAATTGCACACAAAAAGGTGTAGATTGCATTGTTTTGTTTTGTGTGGTTTGAATTGCCACTATTAAATTTGAAAGCTCACACGGTTGGCGAGTATAAAATTCGCAGGGTGTATTGGTTGTCGGTTACAACCAACTCGCAATATCGTTTTATAAATTTTTTTTTAATATTATATTTGTTTTGCTTTTATTATCATTATACTGTTTTGATTATTACTACCCATATATTATATATTTTTTTTATACACTGTTTTGTGTGATTTTTTTTTTTTTGCTTTTTGTTTGGTTTAAAGTCAGTCAGCTTAGTTCGATATGGATATATATAGGTAAGCGCAGGACGAGCTCGCCTATGAAATGGAGAGCCGAGGGCTAGAAGTAGGCACCGTAGACGAAATGCGACGATCGCTTCGTGGTTTAGCTAAGGTAGAGTGGGGTATAAGTAGGCTAGATAGATCACAGCCAGAAGATGGCGAACAGGAGAAATTGAGACTAGGGTTGAAGAATAAACTTAAAATGGCATAAGCCGATTTAGAGGAAGTCCTTGATATGGAAGAAGTAGGAGATGCTAGGGCAGATGGTAGTCAGCTATCAACCGATAGTCTGAGGGCTTCAGCGGTAGGACCAGCACCATCAGCAGCATCAGCATCAACAACAGAAGCAGCATCAATACCATCAGCAGCATCAACATCAACAACAGAAGCAGCATCAACATCATCAGCAGCAGCAGCAACATCAACACCAACAGCAGTACCAACTTTAACACCAGTCTTATTAGAGACTGGAAGTAGGGAAGAAAATATAGCTAGGGATATTTATGTTAATAGGGTAGAAGAGAATAGGGAATTTAATAATAGAGAAAGAATTTTTGTTTGTTAGAGGTTTGAGAACCTAGCTAAGTGGGATGTGAAGTTCACCGGAGAGCGTTGCGGAGCCTCGGTGAACGCATTCCTAGAGAGAGTTGAGGAGATTCGTCAGGCTCGTGGAGTGACGGAAGCAAAGCTGTTGCGGTTGGCAGCAGATTTGTTTATAGGTAGGGCTTTGATATGGTTTAGGGCAGTTAGGGTTTCGATAGGTTCGTGGCAAGAACGACTCACTTTAGAAACTTCTACTCTATTGTGTCCTACAAGCTCTTTAACATGTTTCCTGAGTATATTCGTTGCATTCGAAACTTAAAAATATTCTTGCAAAAAATTAAAATATGGCTTCTTGAAATTGATCATAAACAAATCGAAGTTTTGTTGACCTACATCAGTTAGTTTAAATATCAATCAGTGTCTTACTTATTTTATTGTATTTTACAGCAAAAATAATTGTTTTTTCTTCTCTTTGATTAATTCTTGTATTTAATTTTTTATATATTTTCATTATGTTAATCTTTATTTATGTTGTTCACCCCACATAAGTCATAAGTCATTAATTTATACTGAGTGTCATTTATCACTATTTAAATTGTTAAATATAAAGTGTCACTATAATAATAATAATAAAAAAAAAAAAAAAAAAAAAAAAAAAAAAAAAAAAAAAAAAAAAAAAAACTAGTCAGCGAGTTAAGGCTGAAGTTCTTACCACCAAATTACGACGATTTATTGTTAGAGGAGATTAGGCGTCGCAAACAGGGACGAGATGAATCCATCGGAGTTTATGTAGCGACGATGCAAAATATGTTTGGAAGGCTTTCCGAACCCATCTTGGAGGGTAGGAAGCAGTCGATGATTCAAAAGAATCTCACACCTTTCTACCAAACGCAGCTCGGATTGGCTAATTCGGCTAGCGTTTCCGAGTTGGTTAGATTAGGGTGCAATTTGGAGATCGTCAGGACTAACGTGGAGTCTTACGTTCCACCGCCCAACAGTAGGAGTAGGAACCTATTTGAGCCGGATCTGGCTTATGTAGGAGTCGAACCCCCAAGAGTTTCGGTTGTTGAAGGAAACAATCGAACTCGACAGGTCGTACAGGAGTCGAGTCCTAACTCGAATTTCGTTTCAGCGAGGCCGGCTGTAAGGAGAGTTGCGGTTGTTGAGGACAACACCCAATCTCGTCCGCCCGTCAACTCATCAAGGTCGTATAGGTGTTTTAATTGCGAGAAGGCCATCTTGCAAATAGGTGTTCCGCTGTTAGGCGATGTTATGGGTGTGGGAAACAGGGAGTTACGAAGAGTAACTGCCCTCAGTGTTCGGGAAACGGCAGACGCACTCTCGGGTCAGAAGGACGAGAGCGCCATTAAATGCGTCGGGGTTGCCTACTGGTGACCACTCGGCAGGAGTTAATTTGAGTTTCGCGCTTGAGCATGTAGGTAGGGACAAGAGATCAGTAGACTTGTGAGTGTCGTGGGGTGCGCTTCTCATAGTTGCTTAAGAAAGTATTACAAATCTTCTAAATATACATACTTATAAAATAAGATATACATAAGAACAATGAAAAATTGCGAAGTTTGCACCGAGAACATTAATATCAATAACGATCTTTTTATATCGTGCTGTGATTGTCTGAGGTTCTTTCATGCCGGTTGCGTGAACATTTTGGCGGAAGATGCAGAATATTACAAAACTAGTGGTGTGCCTTACCGTTGTGAAAAATTCAAAAGAAATCGGCGCTTATCAATGCATGCACCAGCTGCATCTAAAATCAACAACAACAACTACGCTAACAACATGAAATCGACAAAGACGAATCAACCTTCATGTAATGTGAATACATCTACAAAGCTTGAAAACTTGATGAGTAACATGCTCGAAACAATTGGTGACCTGCGTGCGGAAAATTCAGAGCTGAAAACCAGAGTTCAATTACTTGAGAGCAGATTAAATTGGCAACAACAACAATCTCTTAGAAACTGCATTGAAATTACCGGTGTCCAACGTCAACGATGCAAATGCAAAAAAATTAGCACAACAACTTTTTGCCAATGCTTTGTCCATCGATGTGTCTGACAATAAAATTGAGCAGTGTTATGTGAAGAAAGTGAACACAAAGAAAAATGAAAAAAACAGCTCACCATCATCGCACAGTTCGGTCATTTGCTTAAGCTTTTCTGATTTGGCGCTTAAGCAAACTATTATGAAGGAGAAATTGAAGAAAAAAATGCTCTCAACTCTTCTATCTTCAATCGATGCAGTGCAGGAGGCAACAGTGGTAGCAGTGTTCGTGTTAGTGGCGGTAGCAGTGACAGCGGCAGTGGAAAAAAACAGAGTAATGTCTACATCAATCATGCTCTCACAAGTTACAGTAGAAGTCTTTACATGAAAGCAAAAGAGGTATAAGTTCTTATGGTATAAAGATAACAAAATTTTATTGCGTATGGTTGAGGGTGGAAAAGTCATTGTAGTAAGATCTTTTAATGATCTTGCGCTAATTTAGTGCGACTCTACTTTTTATTTTATTTACTAATCATGAATGTCTTAAATGAATTAAACTATGATTTTTCTACCTTCAATTTTATTAATTCGAATTGTGAAGAAATTTTTGTAAACAAGGCTTACTCCTTAAGCAAACTCTTTGTTATTCACCAGAACATTAAAAGTTTAAGAGAAAACTTTGCTTGCTTAGCTGCACATCTAAATTCTTTTCTGTGTATTCCGGATATCGTAGTTGTTTCAGAAATCTGGATTTATAATTATGAAAAAAGTAATTATGTTCTACCCGGTTTTAATTTTTTTCTGAATGCAAATGAGAGCTACGCTTCTGGAGGTGTTGGATGCTTCATAAAACAAGACTTTGATGTTGTTGATGTATCAAATGCAAGTTTTCAGAGCGCTGATGTTCTAAAAATTAAGTTCAAGTTCAATGGAAATTTTTTTTACAATTTTATGTGTTTATAGACTGCATATGTCTACTGTTGGTGCTTTTATGGAGGAGTTTTCATCATTCCTGGAAAATGAAAGATCGGATAATCTTATCGTTGTAGGGGATTTTAATCTAGATTTACTAGAAAATAGTGATCAAGTTGGAACTCACTGCGATCTTTTAGCTTCACATGGACTAGTTTCTTTTATTAATGAGTGTACCAGACCAAGATCCGGAAAATGTTTAGATCATATATACGGCCGTTTTACACCTCTTTCTGTGAATTCTTGTGAAAAATGTGTTTTTGACTTTAAAATCACTGATCATTCAATGACTGGTATTCAAGTTGATATAGGCCTATACAATAATAGCAATAATTCTGCTGTTCCGAACATAGCAACAAAAATTGATTTCGGTAGGCTTAAAACGTCATTTGAGTTTTGGGAAGAAGTTTTTGCTGAAAATGATCCGTCTAAATCATACGACATTTTTTCTGAAATCATAACCAGATATATATCTGAATGTTCTTTTGCCTCCATCCCAAAAAAATCTGATAAACGTCTAAAGCCGTGGATCTCGTTTAGTCTTCTTAAAAAAGTAAAATATAAAAACAAACTTCGAGTAAAATGTTCAAAAAACAATAGCAACGTAAACTTAAAAAGGAAATATAAAAAATTATGTGTTGAGTTAAAGAAAGAAATCCCAATTTGTCGTGACAATTTTTATAGGAATAAATTCAACCAAGCAAATGGTAATGTCAGAAATGAGTGGGTAATTGTCAATAGCATTCTTAATAAGTCGTCTGTTCAAAAATTACCATCGGCAATCAATATCCATAACAACTCTGTTAATGATAAAGTTGGAATTGCTAATGCATTCAATGAATATTTCTCGACAGTGTCGCACAACCTAATAGTTTCTTCGGGCACAAATACGGCCTCTCCTTGCATTTCTGGATGCATCCGAAGTGAACCTTCTCAAAGACAAAGCTTTGTGTTTGAACCAATAACTGGTTTTGAGATCTTAAAAATAATTGGAACATTAAAAAAATCAAATTCTTCGGGCAATGATGGTATTTTCAATCTGTGCTTAAAAAATGTATCTTGCTTTTTAACTGATGTTCTAGCTCACATTTTCAATAAAAGTATTTTTTGTGGTAGATTTCCTGAGGCTCTCAAATGCGCTAATATCTTACCCCTTTTCAAAAAAGGAGCGATAAACGAACTATCGAATTATAGGCCTATCTCGCTATTATCGTCGATAATTAAGGTATTCGAAAAGGCTATAAAAAATAGAATGATCAGCTTTTTAGACAAAACAAAGTTTTTCAGCGACGTTCAGTTTGGGTTCCAAAGTCACAAATCTACCGAAGATGCCTTGTTACGCTTTTGCTCTCAAATTTTTGCTAACCTTGAATTGAAAAAGAGTACAGCTGCTTTATTCGTGGATATTTCAAAGGCATTTGAGACGGTAGATCACAATATACTGCTGAATAGAATTGAAAATGCTGGGTTCAGAGGCTTTATTTTTCAATGGTTCAGATCATATTTGGAAAACAGAAAGCAAAGAGTAAAATTAGGAAGCATTGAGAGTGATGTTAAGTCAATTAATTTAGGAGTCCCACAGGGATCTGTTTTAGGACCAGTGCTGTTTCTAATATACATAAACTCGTTATTTTGATTGCCTTTTCAAGGCACTTTGACGGCTTTTGCAGACGATGTGGATTTTAGTTATGGTGCAAACAGTTCTATCAATCTCACAGCTGATTTGAATTGGGATCTCAACTTACTAAGGATTTGGTTTGCTGTGCATAGATTAGTTATCAGTTCAAAAACTAAGGTTATGTTTTTTAATCTATCAGGGAGTCAGAAAAATGATACTGATATCTATTTTCATGCTACAGATTGCCAAAAGTTCAAGCTTTTGTATTGTTGTTGTGGCTTAAATTTCACTCCTAGCACTTTCTTTAGTCATGGTGGATGCACCGATGGGTGTTTCCGGATTGAGAATGTCAGTGAGTTTAAATACTTAGGTTTGATAATTGATTCGAATATGACCTTTTATAACCACAGTGAAAGTCTGAGAAAGTATTTTCGTGGAACTTTAAGATATTTTTACTATCTTAGAAACGTTTGTTCGTTCCAGCTCCTTTTGAAAATTTATTACGGCATCTTTCACTCGAAACTACAATATGGAATTTCATGTTGGGGAGGAATTTATTTTAACAAAATTCAACCCCTGTTGGTACTGCAAAAGTCTGCTCTGAAAACAATTTGCCGTAAGCCGCGTTTGTATCCAAGTTTTCATCTTTTTAAGGATTTGAAAATTCTTCCAGTTCGCCATTTGTTCTGTTTTAAGGTTCTAAATGAATTTTTTAAAAGATCAGGTAACCGTAATGTAAGAATCATCTCGAATTATAATATTCGAGGGAATTTGTTTCACCAAGTTTCCATACAAGCTTCTCGTACAACTGCATTTCGTAGATCTTTCCATGTCGTGTCTTGTCGCCTTGTAGGGTGCACACAGATGGTGGAGCACAAGATTAGGACGAAAGCTGAACCAATTAAGCAGAGATATTATCCGGTATCTCCTGCCATTCAGTCTTTCATAGATAAGGAGTTACAAGAAATGTTAGCAGAGGGGGTTATAGAAAAATCTGACAGTCCATGGGCTTCACCCATTGTCATGATTAAGAAGAAGGATGGTACGTATAGGTTTTGTGTAGATTTTAGGAAGTTGAATGCGGCTACAGACAGGGATGCGTACCCCCTTCCATACATAACAGCTATCCTGGATAAGCTGAATAACGCGAAATTCTTGTTTTCTTTGGACATCAAGTCGGCCAAGTCGAAAGTATACTGCCTTTACGGTACCTGGCCGCGGTCTGTTTCAGTTTTTGCGAATGCCGTTCGGGTTGCACAATGCTCCCGCAACTTGGCAAAGATTTATAGATAATGTTTTAGGACCCGAGCTAGAACCATATGTCTTCGCGTATCTGGATGATATTTTTATCGTCACAGATACCTTTGAGAAGCATATGGAGATTTTAGAAGAAGTCTTCAGAAGACTTATTAAGGCAGGTTTATAAGTTGGTAGGAAAAAATGTCATTTTTGTAGGCCATCTCTGAAGTTTTTAGTCTATGTTGTAGACCGGAATGGTTTACACATGGATCCAGAGAAGATAGGAAAAAGATTTTATTCGAGAATCATGACCATCCGTTAGCAGGGCATATGGGGGTAAAGAAAACATTTGCTAGGATAGGTGAAAAGTATTACTGGCCTAAGATGAGGTCAGATATTACTAAATATGTTAGGTTTTGTAAAGTGTGCCAAAGCGTGAAGCCAATTAACGAGAAACCGGCTGGGTTGATGACGGAGAGGAAAGGGGTTACCGACTCTTGGGAAATGGTGTGTGTGGACTTAGTTGGTCCAATACCAAAGTCGAGTAGGGGTTTTATTTATATTTTGACAGTTGTAGATTATTTTACTAAGTTCCCCCTTTTGTTCCCTTTAAGATCAGCTACTGCAAAGACTGTTTGCAAGGAACTGGAAGACAATGTCTTCTTGTTGTTCGGGATACCCAAGTTTGTTGTCTGCGACAACGGTCCCCAGTTCAAGAGTAAGGAACTAAAAACGTTGTGTGATGCCTACGGTTCGTTGATTCGGTTCACCGCGCATTATCATCCGCAAGCGAATCCCGCGGAACGTATTAATCAGGTTTTAAAGACTACGCTAAGGGCTTATGTGTCAGAGAATCATAGGGTCTGGGACTCGCAGCTTGCGAAAGTAGCGTGCAGTATTTGCACGGCCCAGCACGAAGTTTTAGGAGTTTCACCGTATTACGCGAATTTTGGTAGGGGAATGGTGACGTTTGCTGGTTCCTCCACCGCAACGGCTATTCAAAATAGCAGGAATAGTGATAGGGACCAGAGTAGGATTAGTGATAGGGACTTCAGTAGGGAACAGGCGGCGAAAACATATAATCTTCGACGCAGGGACGTTCAGTTCCTTCCAAACGAGTTGGTTTGGCGACGGAACTTCGCGCTTTCTGATGCAGCGAATTATTACGCTGCAAAGTTAGCTCCGAAGTTTGTGGGCCCGTTTCGGGTGAAGAAAAGAGTGTCGGCTTGGACATACGTTCTCGAAGATGCCAATGGTGTCTCTCGAGGAACGTGGAATGTCAAGGACCTCAAACCTTATTCCGACGACCCTGAAGAGACGGCGTTAGGTAGTCGCGTAGCGAGGATGTGCTCGCAAAGAGATACTGAGAGCAGTAAAAGCTCTGTGATGTGCTCATACTCTCGCCAGGAGCGATTGAGTTCTGGTTGTGTTGTCTGCTAGTGTGTGCTCCATTTTGTTTTGTTGTCTAACCTTTTCTTTTCCTGTTACTTCGGTTTCTCTCTCTGGTAGGTAAGGGTGGAATTTGTTACGGTAAATTTTCCCGCAACAAAAACCTTTCTTACATTTAGTTATTTACATTTCGATATCCCTCTCTTTTCCTCAAACCCTTCCCTATCATTTCTTCGTCCCATCATTTCTCCATTGTTTGCTCTTAGCAATGTGATCGAAACATAGCTTTGAGCAAATGACAAAATAGGTGCATGTCGTAATCAGCGGATGAGCTGAACTGATGTCGGCGTTTGATGTGTCGAGCCAGAAGCCTCTGGAGACTCGCACACCCATTACTTAAATTGAATGTCATACATCGTCACTCACTAACATCATAATTCTCATTCATCGACATTCAAATCATTATCATCATTTACACATACTTACATCCATGCACTTATAATATCATCCACCCATTATCATCATTCACGTATATCAACTTTACACTCCATCATCATTCACACCTCATTACACACACTACATAAAGCAGGATATCACACACACAACACTATACACATACATACACATATCACCGATGAGAACAATTGAAATGGTCCGTGTGAAAGCCATACTTCGTAATGAAACACACTGTGCAGCGTAGTGCTGCAAGTGTAAACGTCCTAAGTTTAACTTTTATTTTTGTAAAAGCGATTCATAAGAATGAAACGTTAATAGTTTTCCCTTTTCCCCAAATCTGCGCAAAGATCCATAGGGTAAAGTAGTTCATTTTGGTTTTAGTAGCTTTTCCTCCCTTTTTCAATTTTCGAAAAGTTGTAACACAGAGAATTTTATCCTTCCCCTGACTCAGTAGATTATATAGTAGAGTAAGTGGGAAAATGCCCAGAAGTATTATTTTCAACTTTCAGGAACTTTCATTTTTCTCGACATGTTTTATGGGAGGGGTCTGATCTCGACTAATGAGCTGGATAAGTTTTGGGAACAAACCCCCAACAACTTTTTCAGTTCAATGTGTTTGGAAAATTGTGCGAGTGAAAGGTCTCGCTGGAATTCGACAACGGAGGTGCTTGTCAGCCATAAGGCTGCATGTGCTAGAAAGTCGTGACAGAAAACCTCGAGACACGATTGGCTGATTGTATGAATGTGTGGGTGAATTTGAAAGTCGAGAAAGGACAAACTGACAAGATCAACCACTTCTTGGTTGACCTAAAAAGCGAGAAGTGGTTTTCTTGTGAATAGTGATTTTTTGGAAATTGTTTTGAAGAGAAAATAGAAAGTTTAAATAGTGACAGTTGGAGTTATTTTAAAAATAGTTTTGTAGAGTAATTTGTTCAAATTGTTAGAAAAAAAGGTTGAGAGTTAGTGAAAGGACTAGAATTGAGAAAGGAGGAGAAAACGTCAGACGGACGGAACATAGAAAATTTGAAGGAGGAAGGAGTAGCTGAAAAGAAGATAAGTAGAGCTTTATAGTTTTTTGCAAGTGTTGTCAAATATAGTTTCGGTTGTTCTTTGCCAACGAAATTCTCAATAATTGTGAGACACGCTACCCTTTTTAATTTTTATTAATTGTTCTTTTCGGGAAAGAACAATTAACGTTTAATTTTTCCGGTTACTTGCGTTTGTTTACTTCTTAAACGGTTCACCTAACCGTCCACCATTGTATCATTTGATTGTTGAAAAGATTTGGGTTTTTAATCCAACTTTTGTACGGTTTTCCCAACACAGAATACAAAATAAATAGCATTAAATCCCTTTGGGAATTTAAACTTAGTATTTTAATTCGGTTCTTACTATTTCAGACACGATTCTTGGTTTGGAAATTTCACCTAAAAAATTTCCTGGCGCCCACTTTTCTTAGTACACCCTGTACTGAGAAATAATACATTTTAATTCGTCTTTTAATAATTAATAAATCGGTCTTTTTATTCGCGATCGTCTTTTATCGCGCTACGCTCACTTTTTTTGTTTACGAACCCAGCCCAACTGAGTTTAGCCGTGGTGTCAGCAGTCTATCTGCTGAGAGTTACACTTTTTTTATCAGCGCGTTTGACATTTCAATTGTTTACCTCGCAGCACACCGGTTGTGCATTTCTTTCGTGTAAAAATTTCGTTTGTTTAATTTAATTAATTGTATTCGGAAAATCCAATCGCTTTTAGTATAATAATATCGTTTCATCGTAAAGTTAATTTATCGCGAAATAAAAGTGTAACAATTGTACTCGCTTATCTTCGTTTTAGTTATTTTTTTCTTCTTCGTTATCGGCTAGGGCAGCGAAAGAATTACTGCTCCCTGTATAGCGGCCCTCTCCACCGTTTGATTCATAGTCATACGTTGAGTTTAGGCATTCCTCGCTATCACTACTTGTTGACATATTTTCAACCTCCTTCTCTTCCACCGCCTTTTGCTTGCGACGGACAAGATTTGACTTCGCTTGAATACGTCGCCTTCTCTTAGTTGCGGTTGTTGCCGCTGTTATTGTTGCGGTTGTTGTCGCTGCTGTGGTTGTTGTTGTTGCCAACCTTACCTCACCAGATGTTGATGGACCTGTTTGGTCCATCCATCAATTTTCTCCCTTATCTCTTTTAATAAACGTTCACGTTCCTTCTGTTCCGCAATTTTGTTTAACCAAAAAAGTTTAACTTTTAGGTTTAATTCATTTTTATTAAATTTTTCTTATATCTACCTACATGCTAACAAAAATGTGTAAAACTAGCTTATATAATAACTTAATTAACCTACCGACTCTAAGCGGGTACTCTAAATTATTCAATATCTTACTACTAATGCCTTTCGGCCTTAAGATAACTTATGAATTAAGAACTAGAGCTAGTTAAAACTAGGAAAATTTTTTTTTTAAGACTTAGTTGAAAGAACTTTTTTTTTGTTTTCTTAAAACTAATTAAAACTAATTAAAACTACTTGAATCCACTTAAAACTAGAGCAGCCACAGTAGTAGCTTTTGGGAGGTTTTTTTTTTTTGGTTTTTTGTATTTTGTAGTTTTTTTTGGGTTTTCTGTATTTTGTAATCTTTTTTTTTTTGTTTTTTTTTAATTTTTTTTTTTTGGATTTTATGTTTTTTTTTGTTTTTTTGGATTTTTGTGATTTTTTTGTTCGCCACTGTGCCCACCCCCTATACCCTAAAACTTACACGCTAAACCTGTGTAAGCCAGCCATTGGCGACTCGCTATCATAATCAAATTCATGTTGTTGCTCCGACAACCACCAGAACATTTTCGACGTTTTAACAACGTCACGACGATCGCGATCTGAAACCGCCCTACTGAACCGGAGAAGCTCGACTGCTTTACCACCTAAGCTACTGCCTTTAATGAAAAACTCTGCTTCTAATACTTATTTAAACACTACGAACTAAATTGAACACTGCCAAAGTCGCCAACACGTCTGCTTGCTTTCGCAGTTGATGAACGACTGGCCAACGACTCTGCCATTGAGCCAAGAAACACCTTAATTTTGAAGCTGCTAAATGACTTTAAAGAATGAAATAGCAACATTACCTAGTAATATTACTTACCGACTCGGAGAAATACAGAGAAAACAGAAAGGAATTGACAGAGAAAAATTTATGCAACGCAGAAAAAATAAAAAGCACCAAATATTTTACTACCATTACAATGAAGTGGATGAGTGAAGCTGGAAATTTCATCATGGCAGAGTAGGAGACACACTGGTCGATGATTCGAACTTTACAACAAATTAAAAGAGATCAACAACTCATCGCGATGATTTATCGATGGAGTTGAAATGGTTGCATGAAAATAGTTTGAAAACCATTACTCAAATATTTATTAATTTCGTTTCTTAACTTTTAATGCATTGTCTTTTTTTTCATTTCAATGTCAAAGTTTACGAGCGCAGTTACGATATCTGTAGACACTATCGTTAATAAATTGAATGTATTGAATGTTAACAGAACTTCACAAGGGTGACGAAGAAATATACTGCCCTAGCGAGGTATCCGTTCGGAGAGGAAAATTCTCCTATTTGTACGATTCGGAGGTTTTTGTTTTGAAGTATTCTTCCGAACAGCTTTTTTGGAATTTTTCTCCAATATTATTTCAACACACAAGGCGAACTGCGTTGAAGTGCGATCAATTGCTATTTGTAAAATTTCTGATAGCTTTTTGCAACAGTTTTTCCGATTTCGTCCGACGTTGAGGACAATTTTCCGCTCCGAACGGATACCTCGCTAGGGCCGATAGATATGATATTCCAGATTTCAATTTAGTTGCAAGTTTCAGAAGGCACGATCGTCCAGCAGCAGCAGGAGTAGCTATCTATAAAAGGTTGTCTGATACAACTGCCATATTTTGCTCAAATCATATGGATTTGCATACGAGGTACATTAGTATGTTTAGTACTAATGTTTTTGATATCGGCGATTTGTGTGTTTGTCGTTGCCACTCTGGAACTGGACAGCAAGTTATTACAGTAGGCGTTTATAATTCACCGAATACGTGTTCAAGTGTAATACGACAGTTTTTATATAAAAACACAAGACACTTCTGCATACCTTCACGATAAAATTGGGGAGAGATTTGATGATTTCCTAATGATTTTGAGTGGTGATCTTAACATCAACTTCGCCGATGCTACAAATTTGCCGCTTTTTCAATTTTTAAAAGAAGAATAAAACAATGACGAAAGACCGCAGCCTTAGTAAAACGAAATATGAAGCGACAAGCGACAAGCGATGCAGTCTTTGCGATATATTTAAATAGATTTGAGACAAAATTGTTCGTTTCCTATTTAAGTTACTACAGACCTATTATTTCAGTATTAGAATAGGATGATTGTAGAGATGATAATAGAAGATATGAAATTGTGAATGAAAACTCAAAGTTTCATTAATGTTCTTCTATATGTACATCTACATATACAGGGTTTTCCATTAAGAGCTATCCATTTTATTTTTTAAATAAAAACGCCCGCCATTTGAGATATCAAAAAAACATTTATTTCATATTAAAGTACACCCAATACCATTACGAATGGAACTCTATTTCGTTCATATGTCCTCCACGGGCGCGCTTGCAGCGATCGATACGTTGAACCCAATTTTCGACCACTCTCTCGCACATATCGACGGGTATTGCGGCAATTTCGCGTTCAATATTGGCTTGAAGCTCCTCCAAAGTCTCTGGCATGTTGGCGTAGACCAACGACTTAACATAGCCCCAAAGAAAGAAATCCAAAGGTGTCAAATCACACGAGCGCGGCGGCCAATTGATCGGTCCATTTTTTGAGATAACACGTTGACCAAATTTCCTCTTCAAAATGTTGATGGTTGCATGAGCTGTATGGGCTGTAGCTCCATCCTGCTGGAACCACATATCACTAATATCCATTCCACTCAACTGACGCCAAAAAAACGCCACAATGTGGTTTGTGCGATGCCCAATTCCTGTGAACGACGTGGAATTGACTGATTTGGGTCATTCTGAACGGATGCACTTACGGCCGCGATATTTTCAGCACTCCTTCCTAATCCTTGTTTACTTGCATGGGAACATTGTGCAGCGAAAACGTGGATTCAAATTTGTGCACTAAACTAAGAATTGCGGCACGGGTGGGACGATTATAACGACCAAAAATCGGAGTTAGCGCTCTTAAAGTTGCAGCGACTGACTCAAAATTTTGATAGTACGCTTTAATAATTTGGAAACGTTGTTGATTCATGTAACTCACCACGATGAAATGGTAGACCTTAATGAACAGTCTGACGTTTACAGAATGTCAAAAGACCTTAAGGGCGCGTTTACATTAAAGAAACGAAATGGATAGTCCCCAATGGAAAACCCTGTATTATAAAAGATTTTCCTGTACATTAAAATATTTACTAAAAACTCAATTCTGTTTTCACTTCTGTCGGCACTCCCGGAGTGCTTCTTTATTTTTGGAGGTTTTTAAAATACCAGCTGGAGCACTCAGACCTAAATATTATTTATTTATTTATTTATATCTGTATTGACACATAATAAATTACAATGCTTATAATATTTAACGAGCATTAGCTACCAGGACTATCAGCTCGGACTTAAAGAGAGTATTGATAATGTAACGTGCGCTTAGTTCGCAAAATAAAACTTCACTTTTCAATTTATTTCTACCACTTTTATTCAGTATCTTTACTTTATTCGATCTCAACTCGACTTTTGGACTATCACTTGTAAACAACAATTCACTCTTAACTCTATCACTCTATAATCAAAACTGCCATCTGGTTGCCTCGGCGGTCTACTGATATGGAATGACATTTCATTTAGAAGTCTCTAGTAATTTCCACATGGTCTCCACTCTCCACTGCTGTCAAACATTTTTCCTTCTGGTATATTTCTACATTTACACTAGTGTTGCCGCTTGTGTTTTCGGTTGAACGTTTTCGATTAGGAAATTGGTATTAAATGTTGGGTTCACGTTACACTGCCCCCCTCCTTAAGATTGATCGTCCCGAATAATTCCATCTGCAGCCTCGCCACTATATCGATGCAGCCGGTCACAAAGAACTACTTTTAACTTGCCTCTTAGTCCTCTTTGAATGCGGTAAGCCACGTCGTTAATCCTTGTGACAACAGTATAAGGACCTTCCTAGTTCTGCTGAAGTTTCGGTGACAATCCCTTTTGACGATGAGGATTATAAAACCACACACGATCTCCTGCTTGGAATCCTGTCGTTGTCGCTTTTGTGTCGTACCGTGTCTTCATCCGGTCGCTGTAGGTTTTCATCCGTTCCCTTGTTCTTTTATGGATGCCAGCGAGTCTCTCCTTGAGGTCATCCACATACTCATTCGTGTCCTGTGGCTCCTCTGTGGGGCGTCCAAATTTAAGTTCGCTGGGCAGCCGCATGGTTTTCCCGAACAGGATGTCAGATGGTGCTTGTCCTGTCGAGCAATGTACTGCACTTCTATAGGCCATCAGGAATAGCGGAACGTGCCTATTCCAGTCTCTTTGATAGTCGCTTACGACCTTGGTGAGGTGTTCTTTCAAGGTCCGGTTGAATCTTTCAACCATCCCATCAGATTGTGGATGAAGCGGTGTGGTTCTAGTCTTCTTAATGCCAAGTAGTCCGCACAATCCTTGGAAGATGTTTGACTCAAAGTTCCTCCCTTGGTCGGAATGGAGTTCCATAGTTATGCCAAACCTACTCACCCAGTTAAACACAATCTGGTCGACCACCGTTCTGGCCTCTTGATTTGGGATGACATACGCCTCAGGCCACTTGCTAAAATAGTCCATTACAACCAGAATGTACTTGTTTCCAGCGTTGGTCTCTGGAAAAGGCCCAGCAACATCTACTGCAATCTTTTCAAAAGGCGATCCAACGTTGTACTGATGCATCTTACTTGAATCTTCCTACCAGGTCCTTTGGTTGCAGCACACTTGTCATCTCTCAGTTCCGATTTGCAATCGAACGCATAAACACGCGCCGTACACAGTGTCCGACCCCAGTTTAATTTTCGTGCAGTCAAAAAAAAAAAAAAATTCGAATCTCCCATGCAATAAATTAAATCAAAAAGAATTATCACCTACCCATAAACAATCTGTTAAAATCCTCCTGCCGCGCCGCGAATTAATTTAATAAAAAATGTGAAAAAGAGTTCAAGTGATAGTGTGCCACCCATCATAATCAGAAATAAAAAAATGGGCACGACTGGGTCGCACGAACTTGCGATTGTGTTCTAAATACGATATCAAAATCTTAAGGCTGAGTTAAAGGTTTTGGTATTAGCTCTTCATAATATATTTTGTGGTACAGGGTTGCCAACTACACATTAATTATGAAAATTGAATTAAATCATGTAAAATAATGAAAAAATTAAATTAAATATTCCAAAGGTTTCAAGCAAAAATCTAAAAACGCCATTCTTTTGCAATAGCTTATACATATGAATGATGAAAATTTAATCAAAATCGTTGGAGCAGTTTTCCAAAAAACGGTTTTTTATTTTTCACTTTTTTTTAAACTGTTTTTTAAAAGTCGAGTATGCAAAGTTTTAGATCTTAATAAGAGTTGTTTTGACAAAAAATTTGAAAAAAATCAAAGTTACAGTTTTGAAGTTATTTCAAAATATCAAAATTTTTTAAAAATATTTTTAAAAATTTCCACAACAAAATTTTTTTTAATATTGATATGAAGTCTTTTTGTAACAGTTTACGACTTTTTAAATCTTAAGTTTCGTCAAGATCGTGTAAGCCATTAACGAGAAAGTCGGTTTTGAAAAAAACGGTACTATGGGAGGTAACGTTTTTAGGCTTTTTCCAAAATTTTTTTTTTACATCATAAGAAAGAAAATCCAAAATTAATCCCTCACACAAAATTTTATCGAAATCGTTGGAGCCGTTTTCGAGAAAAATAAGTATTATCATATCGGTTGTATGGCAGGTACCGTTATTTCAAGACCTAGAGACTCAATTCCAAAAACTCCTCTGTAGACTGCTCCACAGACCCTAACTGCAAATTTTGAAGAAAATCGGTAATTAGTTCAGGCTGTGGATCCATATACAGACAGACAGACACACAAACACACAGACACACAGACACACAGACAGACAGACAGAATTGTAGGGCCCACTTTTTTCGTATTCTCTATCATCGTAATGTCATATTTGATTGTTATCTCAAAATTTTTTTTCTGCACGATTGCAAGACTTGCCTTATAGTATCTATAATCGCAAGTAAAAATATAATATCAAAAAAAAAAACAACAGCCATAAAATTAAACACATAGTGCGGTTCCTTCTTTGTCATCTCCTATCCCACACCACTCTCGTAGTCTATGCATGTGCATACATTTCCTTTGATTTGATTTTTTTTCTTATCAATATAGTGTGTGCATGTACTGAGGTTGCGAGTTTGTTAGGCAGATAGTCAATTCAACGGGTGTTGATTCCGTTAGTAAACTAAAGCAAGTTGCTGGCTGGGCATAACACCGCTAGTAATTTGTTTTGGTTTTCTGATAGGAATTTTCACTTGTTGTTTTGACTTTGGTTGCGTCACTCTGTTTTGTGTGTTTCTGTGAATCGTAATGTTGGGTAAATTTCGGGTCGATTTTAGCATCATTAGGGGGCTAAGATCGAATTTCTTTGCTGTGTACGCTCACACTGCAAAATGCAGGCCAGCTGTTTTGGCACTCAGTGAAACACAGGTGGGTGTTGATTCCGATACCTCAGAGTTTAACCTGCCTGGGTATAGCTTAGTGCCATTATTCTTCTCTTCTCATGGCCTCGCCATTTATGTTCGAAATGATATTGCTTACAAGCTTCTACCACAATACGGCCTTTGTTCTAATACGAACTTTAATTTCATGTGGTTAAAATTCACCGTCCGTAAGCAAATCATTCACTTTTGTTTTATTTATAGAAGCCTCAATTTAGATAGCAATTCAACCAACCTCTAACGAGTTTGATGCGCTATCTGACTCCAAAATAAGAATTGTTTCCCTTTATCCTCACACTGAAATCGCAATTGCGGGCGATTTCAATGTACACAATCCAGGTTGGCTTTGACATTCTGGCCAGACAACACCCGAAGGAGAATATCTTGAGATCTTCGCCGAGTTTAACCAATTAACTCAACTTGTTGATGAGCCCACTCGGGTTCCAGATATTGAAGGCCATGCGGCCAACATTCTTGACCTATTTCTCACTTCTCATCCCGAAAAATACAGGGTTGTAGTATCATCTTCTCTAGGCAAATCGGACCATTGGTCATATCGGTAGATTTTTCGTTTTCCGTGTCGGTAAAAAAAGATAAAGTCCCCAAAAGAACTGTGTGGCAATACGAGAAAGCCAATTGGGACGGTCTGAATAATATCTTTCGAAATTTTAATTGGTTATTGTGCTTTCTCGACGGAAATGTAGATGCATCAGCTGATATGATATCTAACGTTATTCTCAACGGCATGAGAAATTTTGTTCCTCACAGAACAAAAAGTATCATCCCCAAAGAGAATTCGTGGTTTGATTCAAGCTGTAAAGAGGCGATTAGGGATCGAGAAAGTAGTGTTCGTAAATTTAAAGATAACCCTACTGTAGAAAACCGAAATTTGTTCAAACGGGCCAGAAATATCTGTAATGCTCAAATAAAAAAGGCTAAGTTTTTACATGACCGAAAAGTAAGGCAAAAAATATTGTTGTGTTCAAAAGGAAGTAAAAACTTTTGGTCTTTTGTCAAGAACATTTTCGAAACATATGAAAAACACTTTTTTAATATTGATGCTATTAAAACACTTGTTCTGAATTCGATAATGTATGCTGTTTTGGTGATTATAACTTATCAAACATTAAATGGAATTGGTCAATTGGTGATAAAATGATGCTAGCTTCTAATATGATTAGGGATTTTGAGTTTTATTTCGTAGATTCTATTAATTCATTAAATCTTAATCAAATAAATAGAATTCCAAATTCTTTGAATAATATATTAGATTTAATCTTTGTATGTAATGAGTATGTTAATTCTAAAGTTTCGAAAGTTCCATTTTCACTTTTAAATGAATCCATTCATCACAAAGAATTATATATTGAAATTGAATTATATGGTTTCTTGTCTCTTGAATCTGATTCATGTTTAAAATCTTATAACTTTAATAAGGCTAACTTCATCGAACTAAATAGTTTTCTAGAATCTATTAATTGGTCTCATGAATTTCAAAACATAAATCTTGAACAAATGTACTTGAAATTTACATCAATTATATTTGAAAGTTTTTCCAAATTTATTCCAAATTCTCTTCAGAAGAAACAAACAAAGCTACCGTGGTATAGTAATCAATTAACAAATCTCAAAAATGTAAAACGTAAAGCTTTCAATAAATATAAGAGCTCTAATAATGATTTAGATTATGCTAAATTTAGCAAATTACGTAAAGAATTTTCTATTCTTAATAAATTCCTTCACAGGTGCTATATCATGAGTATTGAAAGCAACATCAAATCTAATAGCAGCTCGTTTTGGCCATTTGTAAATGAAAAAAAAAATCTTCTGGATATCCTAAGAATATGTCTTATAAGAACTCAGAGGCTTCGAATACTATTTCTATCTTTGATTTATTTGCGGAATTTTTCCAATCCGTATATTCGGATTCAGATAGCTTAAACAAAGTAAGCAATATTCCAAGTAAGGTTGATATTGGCGCTTTGCACTTAAGTTTTGATGAAGTTCTTTTAGAACTCCAGTCAGTGAAACCTAAATCTAAACCTGGTGCTGACGGTGTACCAGCGTTATTTTTAAAAAACTGCGCCAGCACACTTTGTTACCTTTTGCTCTCCATATTCAACAAATCGCTCTCCGAAGGTACCTTTTTGAATGAATGGAAAATATCTTATCTCATTCCAATTCATAAATCTGGCTCTAAGAATTTGATTGATAATTACAGAGGCATTTCGAAACTATCGTCAATCCCTAAACTATTCGAAAGCATTGTGAAAACAAAAATTGAATTTTTAACCAGTGAATCCATTTCAGAATTACAGCACGGTTTCATTTCTGGGCGCTCTACAACAACAAACATGTCCCTTTTTTCATCGTATGTCATTGAAAACATTGAGAATAAAAGTCAAATTGATGTAGTCTACACCGACTTCAGCAAAGCTTTTGATTCGGTTAACCATTGTATCTTAATTCGAAAACTGAAACTATTTGGCTTCCATTCATCATTTTTAAATTGGATCTCATCATATTTAACTGGTAGATCTCAAAAAGTTTTGATCAATAGTTTCTTATCAAAATCTATTAATTGTATTTCTGGTGTTCCTCAGGGAAGTCATTTGGGCCCACTGTTGTTTAATATCTTCATAAATGATATTGCCTCCGTTATAAAATATTCTCATTGCCTTCTCTATGCTGATGACATGAAATTATTTCTTAAAATCAAAACTATTGATGATTGCTCCCTCCTACAATCAGATATTGATCTAATATCTGAGTGGTGCAACTTAAGTTGTTTAAAACTAAACATAAGAAAATATAACGTTATTTGATTGCTCCCTCCTACAATCAGATATTGATCTAATATCTGAGTGGTGCAACTTAAGTTGTTTAAAACTAAACATAAGAAAATGTAACGTTATTTCTTTGTCTGGAACCCAGCCATGAAAACTTATTCTGAACGTATTGAAAAAGTACAAAAAAGATTTTCTAGATTCATATTTTATAAAATGAAATGGACTTTTATCCCTGGATACAAGTCCCGTTTGTTGCGGTAAAATTTACCACAACAAAAACCATCTTACGATAGTTTGTTCAAAAACCCTTATTCTCATAACTTTGGTCGCAGCTGCATGGTTCTGGGTGAGTTGAGGGCAGCCATGGTCCCATCAACCAGTGGCGTACTCACAGAGAACCCTGCAAAAGCAACCAACCACTTGCGAACAGAACGGGCGGTTCTGTGAAACTCTTTACCCTTCCTCTTCATTTTCCGATTCCTTTTTACCTACCCCATCTTTCCACCTGGATTATCATCAATCGTGTTGAGCCAGCAGGTTGGCTGGAGACTCGCACGCAACGCTGTGTGTGAACAAAGAGTAAAGACAGAAGGAGTCTGTCCAAACGATCAAATACACAAACCTACACTAAACACATCAGTCATCACACATACACACATACTTACACTGAGGCAAACAAACCATTCATCCAACACAAATCATCCATCACACATATACACACAAATCATCCATCACACATATACACACAAATCATCCATTACACATATACACACACATCAGTCACCATCCACATACAACAACACTGATACACAAGTTGATCAACACCAAATCATCAATGGCAGAGTACCCAACGAACATACTTTTCTATGGCCGAGTGCCCAACTTTTAACTTTAATTTTAACTTTTACTAATCGCCACTTAAATTTTGTTGCAGGAAAATCACGTTATTTGTCAGTCTTCCCCTGTTAAAAATCTGAACAAAAGTCCACCAGACCTAAATTGTAAAAAAAATACGCGTTACCAATTTTTCCTCCTTCTCTTCGAAACATTTTACTACGTCGTTACTAGAAAAATTGTCTGCAGACCCGTTCTGCACATAACTTTTCCAACCACCGATGTAGCTTACCTTTTAGTTGCACAGAATGGTGCATGTCTTCGCTTTATCGCTTTCGCTACAAAAAAAGGCACTGAACTCTTCCGTCAGCTGTAAGCCGACCATAATTTCCCAAGATCGTGGAAATCTGGTGGCTAAGGGGAATATTGAGAGACAGTAGGGTATTCCAAATAAAACGGTAGTCCTCTCACGCAAAACGCTGATTGGTGCTAAACATCCGTAATGGAACCCACTGTGGCTGAATGAACGGCCAAGACAAATCGACGTACATGAGACAGCTTGACAAGAGAGTTGGGGAAGTCACTTCATTGTTGGCTATTGAACAAGAGGTTTTGAAGAAAGAGCGATAAAGCGATTTTGGAAGAAAATTGTTATTTGAGCAGCCATATTGGTTTAAATTTTTAAATTTTGATTTTAAAAAGTTCCAAGTTGCAAGTCTTGTAACTTGATTGAATTAGTAGTTACTTGAGTAATTTTTCTTGTTTCCTTGCGTGTGGATAAAGGGTTCTGGCAGAACGGGCCAGTGCAGAATTTCCCAACAGGAAAACAGGAAAAGTGTCAGATTAGGACACAGGAATTGAAGGAGCAAAAATTGGCTAAAGAGATAAGTAGAGTGAACATTTTTCTTGTGAATTGTGCGTCTTTTGAACTTTGTGAAGTTTTGCTTACATTTGTGAATAAAATCTGGTTGTCTTTTGCGCCGATAATTTCCCGTATTTTGAGGGACTCGCGACCTTTTTCATTGCCATACGGCATTTTCAAGACAGCACGATAACGGGCTTTTCTTGCTTCTTTCTTTCTTTGGCGAAACTACTGTTTGTTCTTTTTCTTTTTTTTCATCTTTCAAAATTTATTATAACTATATTCTCGAAAAGATTTGGGTTTTTAATCCTAATCTCTTAAGGTTTTCCCAACACCACTATCTAAACATTAAAATTTCCATTTTCATACAAAACAAAATCATCTTTTGTTTTTCCACTCAAACTCGTTCTTTCTCCTTGGTCGTATTTTCTTTTTCTTATTTTTTTCCAGCAAAGGTTTGAAAATTCCTTTTACTAAAAATTTTCTGGCGCCCATTAATATTATTTTCGTTGGCTCTCGTACTAACGAGAATTTTTTATTACCTTCTATCAATTAAATTATTACTCACCTACCTCAAATAACAATCAATCAAAAACTTTTCCATCGAACACACCCCCAGCTGAGCGGCCGTGGTATCAGCATAAATTGTTGCTGGACGCGCTTTTCCTTTCCAGACAACAAACATACCTTTTTTCTATCAAACGTCATTTATCGAAAATTTTCCCTCGCGTGCACATCGGTCGTGCAATTGTTTTTCTTTAAATTTGGAATCGTATATTCCTTTTTCTTAATTAGTTCGCGGTTTTCAAGTGCATTCGTAATCATCCTAAATTAGTCAATTAACTTATAATAATATAATATAAAGTTTCTGTGGAAGGAAAGGTGCAACAAGTGGCGCCCAACGTGGGGCCTTTGGAAAAGTTTAGAATCTTTTTACAAGCGGTTTTGGTTTGTAAATAAACCTGTGATTGTGTCGTTCCTGTGTGTTTTTTTTTGCAAAATTTTTGTGAATTATTGATTCTGTTGGTTTTTTTTCTATTCCTAGGTTTGGTGCGTATTTTGATTTTGGAAAGAAGTGCAAGTTTGATTCCAGTTAAAAGTTTCGGTGGATTTTTGTTTGCTGTTTGGTCGGTGGAAAGTGGATAAGTATACGTACATACATTCGTACACGCAGTATACTTTCAACAAGTAAGGTTTTATTTTTCTTTTTTTCTCATTTACATTGTTGTTTGCACAGCATTTCGCTGGTAGCAGATAGATTGATCTTATTATATTCTGTTGCTTACATTTTATTTTTTTTCGCCAACAAATATATTACGTTTTACATTTGCCTAAAATTATATATATATCCATACATTATTGAATTGAAATCGTTGGTTGTCGAATTGCGGGATTCTTTTTTCCAATAAGAGTTGTTGGGGTGAGCTGCTATAGCTTTAGTAGTGTGTGTATGTGACTGCGATTGCAATTGCCGACTTCGGAGTTGCCGTGTTTTTTTGTTTGTGTGAAAAGTACTTTTTATTATTGGTTAGTAGTGGAAAGTAACAAATTATTTTTTTTTTTGTGAATGAAGTATTATTTGGCTTATAGTAGGTTACAGGAGAAATTTAAAAAGTTTTTGGAAGAGTTTTTTTTTGTGCAAGGCGTTTAACTGATAATTTTTTTTGATTGTTTTATAGAATAAAGATTAAAGGGAGTTAGTTTTATTGTGATTGCTGTTTGTTTTTAAAAGTTTTTTTTTGAAGTCTTTTTTTGAGATTGAGTCGAATTGAGATCGAAAGCTTTTGAAAAAGTTTTTTTAGTTATTTGAGAATAAGGGGCTGTTTTTCTATAGTTGTTTTTCAGATTAGTTTGAATAGTTGGAGTATTTTACTTTTTTGAGTTGAGTGAAAATAAAGTTTTGTTTTCAATCATTGTTCGGAGAATTAGTTAGAATAGTTTGAAAGCTTTCAGTGGCTTGAGTGAGAACTAGGTGTTTTTCAATCACTGGTTTGTAAACTAGTTTGAATTGTTGAGTTATTTTGAGATTTAGCGAGTGACTTGAGCGAAAATCAGGTTTTGTTTAGTTGTGTTTTGGATTAGTTTGAACAGTTTTTAACATGAATATCGGTAGGTTAGCAGCAGACGAACTGGCATATGAGATGCAGATTCGTGGTTTGAAAGTGGGTACTGTGGAAGTGATGAGGAAAGCCCTCAGATCTTCAAGAGTGTTAGAGTCCCGAGGGACATTGGAAAACTCGAAGAGTTATCCGTTTAGCTTCGAAGAGGATAAAGAGGCTGTGATAGCAAAGACGGAAGAGATTAGGTTTCTTTTGGAAGATCCTCCGAAAGATCCGAAATCTTCGGAATGTGTAAAAATAATTACAAAGATTGAGTGGGCATTAGGCCGTATTGGTAGGGCAGTGGTTGAGGATGAGAAGGATGAAGAGGAACAGAGTGAACTGAAGAATGAGTTGTTGATTTTGTTAGGTATACTTATGGGTGATAGTGGAGAGAGTGACTTAGAGGATGAAATGCCGAAGAAGGTTGTAGCATCAGGAGTTGAAGGTGGCGGCTCGGTGAGCGTAAGTCCATTGCAAGTTGCAAGTTCAAATTTGAGGAATTCAAGGGCAAGGGAACAAGATAGTGGAAATAATGCAGCTGTTGAGAGAATGACTGAGAGTGATGCTCGTATTAGAGAACTGGAAAGAGAGATTGGACGAATACGATTGTTGAGAGAAACTGATAGGGAGACTAGGGTGAATAGGGAAACTGGAGGAGTGAGTAGGGAGATTTTAGGGAATAGAAGGTTAGGTGATGCTGAAGCTTCAACAAGTGAAGCAGCTCATAGGGATGAACCAGTTAGTAATGGTTCAAATGTAGGATTTTTAGAACAATTAGTTAATGGTATGAATGTTTTGAATGGGTCTAATGGTAAATATTCTGAGCGAATTGGAAAATGGAATGTTAAGTTTTCAGGAGAGTCGGATAGTTTTTCTTTGAATGCGTTTTTGGAAAGGGTCGAGGAACTTCGTTTTGCTAACGATGTTCCGGTAGCCCAGTTGTTTAGGTCAGCGACAGTATTACTCACGGGAAAGGCCCTTATGTGGTACCGAACCGTGAGGGAAGACTTATCAACCTGGGGAGAGTTGGTAAGAGAATTGAAGGCGGAGTTCCTACCCACGAACTACGATGATCTCCTCTTGGAGGAGATTAATCGTCGTTCCCAAGGGAAGGACGAAACCTTAGGGGGGTATTTAGCAGTTATGAGGACGTTGTTTAGGCGGTTGTCAGAACCGATCTCAGAGGGAAGGAAACTCTCAATTTTGAAAAAGAACGTGGACCCATTCTTCCAACAGTTGATTGCGTGCGCCAAGCCGGCAACGGTGAAGGAACTTGCATCACTGAGTAGGGAGTTGGACACGCTAAAGGTAAACATGGATACGTTTACCCCACCTTCGAAATGGAAGAATCTCTTGGAACCAGAGTGTGGTTACAAACCGATTGCGGCGGTGCAACAACGGGTTGCTGTCGTAGACCCTGCCCCGGAGAATCCTCAGCGTCGTGTCAAATGTTTTAATTGCAATCAGGAAGGTCATTTTGCTTCTGCTTGTTCCGCTTCTAGGAAATGTTTTGGATGTGGTGCTTCTGGTGTGTCAAGGCGTGAATGTAGGCGTTGTTCGGGAAATGGGCAACGGGCTCTCGGGTCAGCAGGCCGAGTAGCTCGTCGGAATTAGTTAGGTCGCCTGCTGGCGACCAGTTGGAGAACGTTCATTTAGGTTTTACTCTTGCGGCAAGTGATAGGGACATTAGGCCATATTTAGGAGTGTTTATTTATGGGATTAGGTTTTTAGGCTTATTAGATTCAGGTGCCTCCCGAACCATAGTTGGTGGTGAGGGTTGGAAAATTTTACAAGATTTAGGGCTTAGTGTAGGGAATTCAAATATTAAATCAGTAGCATTAGCAGATGGGAAGGGTGTAGGTGTTTTAGGTTCTCTGCCTCTCCCGATGGTAGTTGAGGGTAGGTCCATCTTGTTGGATTGTTTGGTTATTCCAAACCTTCCACAACTCTTGATTTTGGGTGCAGATTTTTGGGCACTTGCGGGTATAGTCCCGGATTTAAGATCAGGCGTTTGGAGTTTTTCCGAAGAGCAGAGAATAGCTGCGATATCGGACATAGGTAGTATTAGGGAAAAGTCTGAGTTGAGTGCGGATGAGAGTAAAAAGTTAGAATCTGTTATTGAAGATATGTTTAATAGTATGAGTGAGGGATTAGGATGTACAAATCTCGTAGAGCATAGGATTAGGACGTCCGCAGAACCGATAAAACAGAGGTACTATCCGGTATCGCCGGCGATACAACAACATATAGATAAAGAATTACAGGAAATGTTGGACGCAGGGGTTATCGAGAAATCGAAAAGCCCTTGGGCGTCCCCTATATTATTAGTAAAGAAGAAAGACGGTTCTTATCGGTTCTGCGTAGACTATAGGAAGTTAAATGAGGTTACAGATAGGGACGCTTACCCTCTCCCGTTCATTTCAGCCATTTTGGACAAGCTCCGAAATGCTAGGTTTTTGTCTTCCGTAGACATTAAGTCTGCCTATTGGCAGATACCAATGGAGGAAGAATCAAGGAAGTATACGGCCTTTACCGTACCGGGTCGAGGACTATTTCAATTTTTGAGGATGCCTTTTGGGCTACACAACTCCCCGGCGACATGGCAGAGGTTCATTGACGACGTTCTGGGTCCCGACTTGGAACCGTTCGTCTTCGTATACTTGGATGACATCATCATCGTCACCGATTCTTTCGAGAAACATCTCGAAATTTTACAGGAAGTTTTTAAACGGTTGAGGGAAGCAGGTTTAAAAGTAGGTAGGGAAAAGTGTAATTTTTGTAGGCCTTCCTTAAAGTTTCTTGGGTATGTGGTAGATAGGAACGGACTTCACGTCGATCCTGAAAAGGTCGAAAGTATGGTGAAGATCCCGCCACCCAAGAACGTAAAGGAAGTTAGGAGTTTTGTAGGGACCATTTCATGGTATAGGAGATTTGTACCAAATTTTGCAGGTTTAGTTAGGCCCCTTACTGACTTGTTGAAAAAGAATAAAAAGTTTGTGGTCGAATGAGTGTGATGAATGTTTTAGGAAAGCGAAAGAATGTTTGGTTACGGCACCGATTCTGACCTGTCCAGATTTTTCTCGACCATTTGTCGTTCAGACTGATGCGTCGGATTATGGAATCGGAGCTGTACTTTCGCAAAGTTTTGATGAGGGTGAAAAGGCGATATGTTATATTAGCCGATCACTAAACAGAAGCGAGAAGAATTACTCAACTACGGAGAAGGAGTGTTTGGCAGTGATGTGGGCCATTGAGAAGTTGAGGCCGTATTTGGAAGGTGTCCAATTTACGGTCATAACGGATCACTATTCCTTAGTGTGGTTGAGTAACCTCAAGGATCCTCAAGGGAGATTAGCGCGTTGGGCCATTCGGCTACAACAATTCGATTTCAAGATTATCCACCGAAAGGGAAAAGAGCATGTAGTTCCTGACATGTTGTCGCGAGGAGTGCCGGAGTTAGCTGGTATCTCAGAAGCGGATTCTGACCCTTGGATAATCAAAATGAAATCGGCTGTTGAGAAGGATCCATTGTTATATCCATCGTGGAGAGTTGAGAAAGGTAGGCTTTTTAAACATGTCCGAGCGAGTCATGTTTTGGTGAATGAAAGTGGAGATGAGTGGAAATTAGTGATAGGGAAAAAAGATAGGTTAGGGATTTTAGAAAAATGTCATGATGGTCCATTAGCAGGACACATGGGCATACGAAAAACTTTTGCTAGGGTAGTTGAAAAATATTATTGGCCTAAAATGAGAGGAGATATAACTAGATATGTTAGGAACTGTAGGACTTGCCAACAAGTGAAGCCGATGAATGAGAAACCAGCTGGTTTGATGACAGAAAGGGAAGGTACCTCCAAACCATGGGAAATGATCTGCGTGGACCTGGTGGGTCCGCTTCCAAAATCATCGAGGGGTTTCATCCATATTCTGACTGTGGTCGACTATTTCACCAAATTCCCTTTGTTGTTTCCGCTTCGGTCTGCAACTGCTAGGTCGGTATGTAAGGAGCTTGAAGAGAATGTGTTTCTTTTGTTTGGTGTTCCGAAATGGATTGTATGTGATAACGGCCCCCAGTTTCGCAGTAAAGAACTGCAATCCCTTTGTGCAGAGTACGCGTCAACTCTGAGGTATACTGCACATTACCATCCCCAAGCTAACCCTGCGGAACGAATCAACCAAATAATTAAGACTACGTTGAGAGCGTTTGTCTCTGAAAATCATCGGAGTTGGGATACGCAGCTGGCAAAGGTGGCCTGTGCGATCCGGACTTCGCAACATGAGGTGTTAGGGTTTTCCCCATACTTTGCTAATTTCGGAAGAAACATGGCCACAAGTGGTCGTGATTTCGAGTCGAGGATCGATGGTGAAGAGAGTCACCAATCCCAAGAAGAGATAGGAGCTTCGTTCAAGAAGCTCAGGGATGATATTGCTAAGAAGCTAGGGGCAGCGACTAAGAAGTCGGCCCAGATTTACAATCTACGCCGGAGAGACACGCAGTATCAACTTGGCGATCTCGTGTGGCGTAGAAACTTTGTACTCTCCGACGCTGCGAACTACTATGCTGCGAAATTGGCACCAAAGTTTGTTGGGCCTTTTCGTATCAGTAAACGTTTGTCACCTTGGACATACGCACTCAAAGATGATAAAGGGAAAGATCGCGGAACGTGGCACGTTAAAGACCTCAAGCCGTTTGTTGATGAGGCCAATGAAAGTACAAGTCCCTAATTTTAAATTAACGTAATTTATTTTATTTTGTTTTGTAATATCTTTATTTTTTTATTTTTTAATATAGTTCACACCTGACCGCTACATCTTTCCCTTTCATTTTGCTTTTTTTACTTTTTAATTTAACTTTGATTCTTTTTTTTCATTCTTAAAACTCATTCATTTTTTTTTATTCTTTACAATTTACACTTTCTCCAGTTTTACTTTTCTTCATTTCTTATTTTCTCGAACTCGGTTATATACTTTGTCTTGATGGAACTTATACTTGTGGTGTTTACCCTTCCATTTGTTTCCTCTTTTCTCCTGTGTGTGTGTTAAGACTGTAGGAAATGGTTTACGTTTCTTGCGAAAAGTAAACACATTTCCTGGGAGGTAAGGGTGGGATTTGTTGCGGTAAAATTTACCACAACAAAAACCATCTTACGATAGTTTGTTCAAAAACCCTTATTCTCATAACTTTGGTCGCAGCTGCATGGTTCTGGGTGAGTTGAGGGCAGCCATGGTCCCATCAACCAGTGGCGTACTCACAGAGAACCCTGCAAAAGCAACCAACCACTTGCGAACAGAACGGGCGGTTCTGTGAAACTCTTTACCCTTCCTCTTCATTTTCCGATTCCTTTTTACCTACCCCATCTTTCCACCTGGATTATCATCAATCGTGTTGAGCCAGCAGGTTGGCTGGAGACTCGCACGCAACGCTGTGTGTGAACAAAGAGTAAAGACAGAAGGAGTCTGTCCAAACGATCAAATACACAAACCTACACTAAACACATCAGTCATCACACATACACACATACTTACACTGAGGCAAACAAACCATTCATCCAACACAAATCATCCATCACACATATACACACAAATCATCCATCACACATATACACACAAATCATCCATTACACATATACACACACATCAGTCACCATCCACATACAACAACACTGATACACAAGTTGATCAACACCAAATCATCAATGGCAGAGTACCCAACGAACATACTTTTCTATGGCCGAGTGCCCAACTTTTAACTTTAATTTTAACTTTTACTAATCGCCACTTAAATTTTGTTGCAGGAAAATCACGTTATTTGTCAGTCTTCCCCTGTTAAAAATCTGAACAAAAGTCCACCAGACCTAAATTGTAAAAAAAATACGCGTTACCAATTTTTCCTCCTTCTCTTCGAAACATTTTACTACGTCGTTACTAGAAAAATTGTCTGCAGACCCGTTCTGCACATAACTTTTCCAACCACCGATGTAGCTTACCTTTTAGTTGCACAGAATGGTGCATGTCTTCGCTTTATCGCTTTCGCTACAAAAAAAGGCACTGAACTCTTCCGTCAGCTGTAAGCCGACCATAATTTCCCAAGATCGTGGAAATCTGGTGGCTAAGGGGAATATTGAGAGACAGTAGGGTATTCCAAATAAAACAGTAGTCCTCTCACGCAAAACGCTGATTGGTGCTAAATATCCGTAATGGAACCCACTGTGGCTGAATGAACGGCCAAGACAAATCGACGTACATGAGACAGCTTGACAAGAGAGTTGGGGAAGTCACTTCATTGTTGGCTATTGAACAAGAGGTTTTGAAGAAAGAGCGATAAAGCGATTTTGGAAGAAAATTGTTATTTGAGCAGCCATATTGGTTTAAATTTTTAAATTTTGATTTTAAAAAGTTCCAAGTTGCAAGTCTTGTAACTTGATTGAATTAGTAGTTACTTGAGTAATTTTTCTTGTTTCCTTGCGTGTGGATAAAGGGTTCTGGCAGAACGGGCCAGTGCAGAATTTCCCAACAGGAAAACAGGAAAAGTGTCAGATTAGGACACAGGAATTGAAGGAGCAAAAATTGGCTAAAGAGATAAGTAGAGTGAACATTTTTCTTGTGAATTGTGCGTCTTTTGAACTTTGTGAAGTTTTGCTTACATTTGTGAATAAAATCTGGTTGTCTTTTGCGCCGATAATTTCCCGTATTTTGAGGGACTCGCGACCTTTTTCATTGCCATACGGCATTTTCAAGACAGCACGATAACGGGCTTTTCTTGCTTCTTTCTTTCTTTGGCGAAACTACTGTTTGTTCTTTTTCTTTTTTTTCATCTTTCAAAATTTATTATAACTATATTCTCGAAAAGATTTGGGTTTTTAATCCTAATCTCTTAAGGTTTTCCCAACACCACTATCTAAACATTAAAATTTCCATTTTCATACAAAACAAAATCATCTTTTGTTTTTCCACTCAAACTCGTTCTTTCTCCTTGGTCGTATTTTCTTTTTCTTATTTTTTTCCAGCAAAGGTTTGAAAATTCCTTTTACTAAAAATTTTCTGGCGCCCATTAATATTATTTTCGTTGGCTCTCGTACTAGCGAGAATTTTTTATTACCTTCTATCAATTAAATTATTACTCACCTACCTCAAATAACAATCAATCAAAAACTTTTCCATCGAACACACCCCCAGCTGAGCGGCCGTGGTATCAGCATAAATTGTTGCTGGACGCGCTTTTCCTTTCCAGACAACAAACATACCTTTTTTCTATCAAACGTCATTTATCGAAAATTTTCCCTCGCGTGCACATCGGTCGTGCAATTGTTTTTCTTTAAATTTGGAATCGTATATTCCTTTTTCTTAATTAGTTCGCGGTTTTCAAGTGCATTCGTAATCATCCTAAATTAGTCAATTAACTTATAATAATATAATATAAAGTTTCTGTGGAAGGAAAGGTGCAACACGTTGCCTACTTTTGGGAATCAAATCACTAGAATCCAGAAGGCGTATGCATGATATAACGTTTGTGAGGGATATTTTGAGTTATCACGTTAAATGCCCTTCCTTACTATCGAAAATACCAATATACGCACCATCAAGGGTTTTACGTCCAAAAGATTTGCTTTTTGAACAATACCACAGAACAAATTATGGTTCAAATGAATCCATTTGTAGATGTATAAGACATTTCAATGAAGTTTGCCAAAATGTAGACCTAAGCTGGAGGAAAGATATGTTCAAATAAAAACTTTTGTTATTATTTATATTTTGATAATTTGTTTTTATTTTTGTATAAAATATTTATTTGTATTAAATTTTCTTATTACTCTAAATACTGTCTTTACTCACAATAATCTTAATCTGTTAGCATATGCTTGTAGATAAATAAAATAAAATAAAATAAATAAAATAAAAAAAAAACTCGACCACGTCATCGGTCCCAACGCTCGTCTTCAATGACTCTCCATATGTTAGTTCCATCGACAAAGCCAATTTGCTGGCAGCCAAGTTTGCTGCCAACTCGACACTTCCTCATAGCATATTGGCTCCACCTGAGCTTGAGTCTACAAATTCTGTGATGAAGCAGATATTTTTCCGAACTCGCTCGGTTGCGAGAGTCCTCAGAGATCTCAATATACACAAATCCGCTGGTCCAGATGGTATCCCCGCCGTTATTCTGAAGAGGTGTTCTTCTACGCTGGCAAAACCACTGCGTAAACTTTTCCATCTTTCCTATTCTGCTGGGATTTTTCCGAGCAGATGGAAAACTGCATTTGTCCAGCCGACCCCTAAAAAAGGCGAATCTTCCTCCCCTTCCAATTACCGTCCAATTGCACTAACGTCCCTTCTTTCCAAAGTCATGGAAACGTTGATAAACCGACAACTTATGAAATATCTTGAAGAACGAAAGCTTCTTAATGACCGTCAGTACGGCTTTCGTAGCAAAAGGTCAACTGGTGATTTGATGGTATCTCACCGAAAAGTGAAACCAATCTTTACATTGTTTTGGAGAAAGTAAGATTATTGCGCTTGATATTTCTAAAGCATTTGATAGAGTTTGGCATCAGGCTCTTTTATCGAAAATGCGTGCTTTTGGTATCGATGAGTCTCTTCTTCGTTGGATTAGAAATAACCTTTCCGACCGTTCAATACAAGTTGTGTTGGATGGCTTCAAGTCTGATACTCACTTCATAAATGCTGGTGTGCCCCAGGGCTCCGTTTTGTCTCCGACTCTCTTCCTCATTTTCATTAATGATCTCTTGTCTGAAACTTCTAATCCGCTTAACTGTTTTGCTGACGACTCGACCCTCAGCTTTTCATATTCGTTCCCAAATTCACGTCCCTGCTCTTCGGATGTGGATCTGGAACGGTTGCGTATGATAAGCTCATTGAATTCTGACCTTGACAGCATTGTTGCATGGGGTCTTATGAACCAAGTAGAATTCAATGCTTCGAAACTTCAATGCTGTCTCTTGTCGTTGAAGCCTTACATTCCCCCATTGCCATTATCCATGAATGGTTCCTGTATCGAAGAAACCGAAAAGCTGTCAGTACTTGGTATGTGTGTAAACGATGATCTTCGTTGGAACGACAACATATTTGAAGTCGCCAAAAAAATGCTTAGGTTTCTTGAGACGATGCAGGAAGTTTTTCACCCCTTTTGATCTGGCTACAATTTATAAGGCCTTCATCCGCCCAACACTGGAGTATAACTCTCATATCTGGTCAGGTGCTTCTCAAACATCTTTGCGCCTACTTGATAGGGTACAAAACAGAGCGTTAAAATTGATAGGTGATGGTTCAATCGTAGAATCGATTGATTCTCTTGAACATCGTCGAAACTTCACCTGTCTTTCTCTCTCTCTTTTATCGCTTTTCCTACAAACAGTGCTCTAGTGAAGCAGCCAGCTGCATACCTCCCCTGAAACAATTTAGCCGCAACACTCGCCTCGCTAGGAATGCTCATCAGTTTTACCTTGAGCCCAACTTCAGACGTACAGTCAAGTATAGAGATTCTTATTTCAGTCGCACCACCCGAATGTGGAATGCTCTACCTGGCCCTGCTTTTCCCTACATTACGATTTACAAAGATTCAAAAGCAACGTGCATCGGTGTCTCCTTTCAAATCCTCTCCTATTTTCCAAAATGCTCGCACTGTGTTCTATAACAATATAAGGGTAGTCATAACCCCTTGATGTGTGCGCAAATTATATAAAAAAAAAAAAAATTTCTAGCATGTAACCAGTAGAACCGATGTCGCACCTTCTCCAGTGTTTTGTTTACTCCCAGGTGGCCTCCAGAAGGTTCCTCGTGCATCTCCCGAAGAACTTCACCTCCTCACGAAGAGGACACCTTCTTGCACATATAGTGAGTCCCACTGTGCCCAATAGGCTTTGAGAACTGGACTCCTGTCAGAAATGTCTCCCCATTCAGGTTTCTCTTCATTTTCTTTCCATGCGATGTTCGATATCTGGATCCTCCTGTTGAGCAGTCCTCACTTCCTCATTACTCCATCCGCATATTGGGTCAGCTCTTAGTCGCTGAGCGGTAATATTTTTGTCTGAGATTCCACACGCACTAATATTCCACATACGGAATTTCCATACGCAAACTAAAATACTTACCTGGCAACGATTAACATTGGTAATTGGCAAACCTGAAAACAATGAAATTCGACTTCTTCTCTTGTCATGTCTACCATTTCCTTTTTTGCTCATTCTGTCATTAATAAAAAGTCATTCGAACAACGTGGTCACATTTTTCTCTTTTTCTTTTAGTTTGGTCAAGCAACTTTTATGAAACATTTTGGTGCCTCCTGTGAGGACAATCATTTTATCTAAACATATAATTTAGTTCTTGAGTTTTATTGAAATTTAATTGATTTAATCGTAGTCTTCTTTAAGATTTGGTGCATTATGGCAGAACTCAATCTACGTGCCACAGCCTCCAATGGAATAAAACGCATCTGGGAGCGTTTAAGGAATATGGACTTATCCACCTGTGATGTTCCTCAACTTAATCAGGACCTAAAGGCTGTTGAGGCGCATTATGATCGTTTCCTCAGCAACCATCAGATCTTAGTAGGGAAAGCTAAAACCGACGAGCTAGGTACGCACGAAATACTTTGGGATCAGGTTGAAACGATGTTCAACCAGACTTGCATTACACTTGAACGCAGGCTTTTACAGTTGAAGTCTGAAACCAAGTTGGAAAGGGAGTGTTCATCTGCGACGAACTTCGATATGCGACTTGATCGAGTCACAGTCCCTTCCTTTGATGGCTCGTTGCGAAATTGGTTAGCGTTCAAAGACACATTTGAAACTTTGGTACATAATACGGAGTACCCCGAAGCATACAAATTAAATAAACTTCGTCAGGCAGTTGACGCTACAAAGGTACCGTTAGTGGGTGGTATGTACTCCGGTGGGTACGCTGAGGTATGGCAAGCGTTAAAAGAGAGGTTTGATAACCCCAAATTGTTAGCCGAGGTTCATGTTTCGCGATTTCTTAACATCAAACCAGAGTCAGAGGACAGTGCAAGGGCATTACTGGCAATCGTTGACACAGTGCATGAGTCCCTTCGTGCTCTTCGGGTGATGAAACTACCGGTTGACCAGTGGGATGCGCTGGCTACTCCTATTGTCGTATGCAAGCTACCTTTGATCACGCAGCAGGAATGGTGTATGCATTGTTCGCCGAATGAATTACCGCGCTTGTCAGATTTACTTGAATTTTTGGAAAAACGAGCACACAGTTTGTCCACGTCTTTGGTCAAACGTCCTCAGCGACAGACACAACGTTTAGTCAAGTCACATGTTGCTCCGGTAGGTGAGGGGAAATGTATACACTGTCAGGGGCCACACCGAATTAGCCGGTGCCAAACAGTGCTTTCAATGAAACCTGAGCAGCGTTTCGAGTTGTTAAAGCATTCCGGTTTATGCTTCAATTGTCTAAAGCATGGACATTGTTCACGTCAGTGCCCCGCAGGTGGGTGTCATCAGTGTGGTCGGAAACATCACACGTTATTCTGTCGTCAACCGCAACAAACGCCGACACCAGCTCTCCAAACCATCGGGACGTTAGGCCGGAGCTCTCAACCAGCTGTTTCCTCGTTAGTAACCCAACAAACAGCATGACTAACCGACTCGACCGCCAATTGTAATAACCAATTCAACAAAACTGTTTTACTTGCAACTGCGCTCGCATATGCAAGTGGTGAATGGACTAGTCAGCAGCGCTTAGCTCGTATCCTCTGCGATCCTGGATCACAGGCTAGTTTTATTACGGAGCGCTTCGCCACTTCTTTGAATCTTCGCAGGCAACCACAGAGCTTAACCGTGGAAGGCATTGGAGGTTCTTCTCATACTACAACAAATGGTAACACTGTGCTCACAATTAAATCGTTGTATACCGACTTCCAATTGAAGATTAACCCGTTTGTTATTCCGTCAATTACATCGACGACTCCAGCAGTGCATGTGGATGGGAGACAGTTGGATCATCTTGTTGGGCTCCGACTTGCAGATGTGCATTTCGGTAGGCCAGGTGGCATCGAAATACTACTTGGAGCAGACGTCTGGGGCCTGATCGTCGAAAGTGAGGTTATAAAGAGGAAACCTGAGGAACCTTCAGCACAAAGTACCAAATTGGGTTGGGTCGTATTTGGACCAGCTTTGACGATGCAAAGATCGACCCTTTCTCTTCGCACCTTTTACACGCAGCCGTCTGAATGTGACACCGATTTGTCAGAGTTGTTATCAAGGTTTTGGAAACTGGAAGAAGCAAACGATACCAACATTGTAGATGATGAATGCAGCCGAATCTTTGCAGCAACCCATTCTCGAAGTATTGATGGGCGTTATGTGGTTCATATCCCGTTTCGCCAGGATAGACCCCCGCTTGGGGATTCATATTCATCTGCTTTGCGACAATTTCATTCGTTGGAGCGTAGACTGACTGCCAATGAAGAGTTACGGAACAAGTATGTGCACTTCATGCAGGAGTATGTTGCATTGGGCCATATGGAGCAAGTCGATCAACACGTTGACCACTCCAACTCCTATTATATACCACATCATGCGGTGACTACAAAATTTCGTGTTGTTTTTAATGCGTCAGCCCGAACAAGTGTTGGTGTTTCGTTGAATGACATTCAGTTGGTTGGTCCGACAATTCAAGATACTTTGGTCAACATAATATTCCGCTTTCGTCGATACCGGTTTGCACTGACAGCTGATATCGAAAAAATGTTCCGGCAGGTGCTGGTGACTCCAGAACATAGAGACTTTCAACGGATTCTCTGGCGAGAATCACCGTCCGAGGAGCTAAAGATTTTCCGTCTAACCACGGTCACATATGGTATGACTTGCAGCCCATACAATGCAGTACGATCTCTTCATCAATGTGCCTTCGACAACTACAGTGTAATAGAAGATACAAATGAGGCAGTTGCGGCGCGAGACGCAATTTTAAATTCGTTTTATGTTGACGATTTTTTGGCTAGTTGCAACACCGTCGCTGAAGCAGTGTCTTTAGCTAGTAACGTGGACACAATTCTTTCGAAAGGACATTTTAAATTACGAAAGTGGAATTCGAATAGCACGGAAGTGTTAACGCACATCGCTGATAATGATTCTCCGAAGGCCGAACTTCTTCTCGAAACATCGACAACGTCAGTGCTGGGCTTGCGATGGGATCCTATTCAGGATGAATTATTCTTCAGTGTTCAACTTAAGACTTGCGATCACCCTCCAACAAAACGACTTGTGCTTAGCGAGGTTGCTCAGCTATTCGATCCGACGGGCTTGCTAGCGCCGATTGTAATTACTGGTAAGATTTTTATTCAAACACTTTGGTCGGCAGGTATATCTTGGGATGCTGTACTGTCTGAAGAACTTCAAGACTCATGGTTAAAATTTCGAAATGGACTTCACGCTCTAAATGACGTTCGTGTGCCACGTTGGTTAGGCATGGATGAGGGAGAGACAACCGAGATTCACGGATTTTGTGACGCCAGCTTACATGCCTATGCTGCTGTGATATACACTAAAACTAGTGGCTCCGATAATATACCGCGAATATCTCTACAGACAGCTCGTACAAAAGTGGCTCCTTTGAAGGGAGCAACCATACCTCGCCTTGAGCTTTGCGCAGCGCATCTCCTCGCTATCATGCTACAAAATGTTCGGTTAGCACTGGGACTTATGAGCACTCCTTTCTATCTTTGGTCTGATTCACGTATTGTGTTATGCTGGTTACGTAAGGAGCCGGTGACCCTCAAGCCATTCGTAGCTAATCGAGTGAAGCAGATTCAGAACATTGCCCCATCGAAGTACTGGAACCACGTTTGTTCAGCAGCGAATCCAGCGGATTGTGCCAGTCGCGGGATGAATGCATCCGATCTTTTGCAACATCAACTTTGGTGGTGTGGACCAACCTGGTTAAAGGATTTTCCGAGGCAACCAGAACAAGAATACGCGGAATCACTTTTACAGGAAGAATTGAATGCTGTTCAAATCGAACAGAAGGTAGCCTCACTGACCACAGCTGTGTCTAAGATTCATGGGCTCACCACCAGGAGGCGGGATGGCCTCGTCATTTCGCTAACGGATCGATTAAGCAGTCTCCAGCGACTCCTTCATACGGTAGCTACCATCTTAAGATGGACCATCAAATGGCGGCATAAACGGGGATCTCCTGTCGTGGACGCTCTGGAATTGGAAGACGCATTGAAGGCACTTATTCGTCTTGAACAGGAGGCCGCATTTTCTCTGGATATTCATCAACTTCGGCATAGATCGACTCTACCAACGACTAGTCGCTTGATGCCTTTGAACCCTTTTTTGGATGAGTTTGGAATTCTACGAGTTGGTGGTCGGATTGGCCGAGCGGCTCTTCCACACGATCAACGGTTTCCAATGATTCTGCCGAAGAACAGTGCTCTTGTTTGGCTATTAGTTAACAAAACTCACCGGGACACTCTTCATGGAGGTACACAACTGATGCTTCAGACACTTCGAAGTCGATTTTGGATTCTGAATGGAAGGCAGGTGGTCAGAAGCTTCGTGCACAACTGTGTCATTTGCCGTCGTCATAGAGGAACCCTTCTTAAGCAACAAATGGCTTCTTTACCTCATCCAAGAATAAATGCTTCTCGTCCATTTCTATCATCAGGTGTGGATTATTGTGGGCCATTTACCGTGCGCGTTGGAGCGAAGAGGTCTCGAACGACAGTAAAAACATATCTAGCTATTTTCATATGTATGGTAACGAAGGCAGTTCATATTGAAGTGGTGGATGACCTTTCTTCACAATCGTTCTTAGATGCGTTTACACGTTTCATAAGCCGTCGAGGACCGTGCCGAGATTTGTTTAGTGACAATGGCACAGCATTTGTCGGAGCAAATCGCATGCTTCAGGAAGACTTGGAAGCACTGCAGAACGAGCAAACTCAACAGGCATTGGCGAACATTGGAACTAACTGGCACTTTATTACTCCTGGCGCTCCACATCAAGGTGGTTTATGGGAGGCTGCTGTGAAGTCAACCAAACGTCATTTGGTTCGTTTGGTAGGTGGACAAGTTCTTTGGTATAACCAGTTGCATACTTTGGCAACCAGGATTGAGGCTTGCCTGAACTCTCGTCCTCTCACACCGTTACATGACGACCCGGATGACAAATTTGCGTTGACCCCTGGGGATTTTCTGATTGGAGCACCACTCATTGCGGTACCCGAACCGAATATCACCGAGATTCCCCTCAACCGTGTAAAGCATTGGCAGTGGTTACGACACATACATCAAAGCTTCTGGCAAAGGTGGAGTGAAGAATATTTAGCAACACTACAGACAAGGAGCAAGTGGCAACAGCGATCTGAAAACATAAGAGTTGGTGATATTGTGCTCGTACGCCAGGACAACTTGCCCCCTACTAATTGGCGATTAGGACGAGTAGTGGAGGTGTAACCGGGCAGTGATGGCTTGGTACGAAACGCTACGGTGAAGACAGCTGTTGGTGTATTCAAGCGGGCAGTTCAAAAGCTATGCCGACTTGTGGACTCTGATGGTTTCGAACCTGGAGGTTCAACCGGGCAGGATGTCTGAGATTCCACACGCACTAATATTCCACATACGGAATTTCCATACGCAAACTAAAATACTTACCTGGCAACGATTAACATTGGTAATTGGCAAACCTGAAAACAATGAAATTCGACTTCTTCTCTTGTCATGTCTACCATTTCCTTTTTTGCTCATTCTGTCATTAATAAAAAGTCATTCGAACAACGTGGTCACATTTTTCTCTTTTTCTTTTAGTTTGGTCAAGCAACTTTTATGAAACAATTTTCTTTGTCTTCTTGCCGCCTGCAATGCTTGCAATCCACTTTGCAAGGTCTTCGGGATAATGCGTCAGCGTTTGAGTGCAACTTTCCTCTGTGGTGTTGAATCTGGTAATCATTAGTCTGCAGTCTTTCTATCCGCCTTGCGACTTGACCTTCTGGACTTTTGAAGTTCAACAGCCAGTTCAGAGCACCATGGTCTGTCCAAAGAAGGAATTTCTGTCCATAGATTTACTTATGGAAGTGCTTTGTTGCCAAGATAAGAGCTAGCAGATCCCTTCTGGTCACGCAGTAGTTTCTTTCGGGCTTGTTGTAATATGCCACCACTTTCTCTTCGCCATCATGCACTTGGGATAGTACCGCCTGGATTCCAACGTTGCTTTCATCAGCGTCGATGATGAATGTTTTACCAGGTGTTGGATGTGCCAGCACTGGAGCGTTACAGAGGCGGTATTTGAGTTCCTGAAAAGATTTCTCACCTTTTTTTTCCCTTTTTCGGTGAGCTGATGCAAACTCTTTGCAACTCCAGCAAAGTTCTGAATAAAACGTCGGTAATATGTGGCAAGAACAATAAAGCTTCGGAGTTGATGTTGACAGGACACTGTGGTGTTGGCCAATTTTTGACGAAGTCAACTTTTTCAGGATCAGTCTTCACTCCTTGGGAAGAAATGATCTGTCCCAAATACTTAGCTTCGGTTTTGAAAAGTGCACATTTTTCCGGATTCAGTTTAAGGCTAGCCTCTCGATGTCTCTGAAATACGGCTTTTAGGTTCTTGCAATGTTGGCCAAATGTAAGCAATGACATCGTCCAAGTAGACTAGGCAAGCTCTCCACGTCAGTCCTTGGAGAACGCACTTCATCAAGCGCACGAATGTTGCCGGAGCGTTGCAAAGCCCAAATGGCATAACTTTCAACTGCCAAGGCCCATTACCTGTCGAAAACGTTGTCTTTTTCCGATCATCAGGGTGGATGTCAACTTGCCAATATCCACTCTTCAAGTCCAATGTCGAGAACCACTGAACTCCTTCCATGGCAGCCAGATTATCACTGATTCTCGCAGGGGATAGCTGTCCTTCTTAGTAACATCGTTCAGCCTTCGGTAGTCCACACAAAAATGAGTGCTTCCGTCTTTCTTTTTCACTAGAACCACTGGTGACGCCTAAGGACTTTTGGATTTTTCGTTAAGACCGTCCTTCTTCATTGTTGTTATCATTTCCTCAACCTCACCTTGTTTGGCTAGTGGGTGGCGTCTTGCAGGTTGACGAATCGGTCTTCCATCTCCTGTGTTGATGCGGTGCTCTACTAACTGTGTTCTACCATATTGCCGTTTTGACGATGCGAAGATGTCAGTGTACTCTTGTAGGAGATTTTCAGCCATATTTATTTGTTGGTGATCAAGGTTGGATGAATTCAATATTCTAGCTTTGATTGTCTTGAGCTCCTCCGGAGTTGAAGTTTTTCTCGGGGCTTCACCTGTGATTTTCGTAATTGCTGCAACGGACTCGCAATGTCCAACGACTTCTCCTTTCTTCAACTTTACATCGTACGGTCTGGTGTTTAGTAATCGTACGGGGACCATTTTGTTTTTCGGTGCTATCAGTGCTTTCCCAATGATGAGGCTTTGGGAGGAACACTCTGGGCCTGGTTCTACCACGAGGTATCGAAGGCTTCCAAACTCACCTTCCAGTTTTGTCCAAACGAACACTTCAGAAGTAGGAGGCGGAATCAGATCTTCCGCGATGACAGTCCTCAGTGTTGACGTATTTTCATTCGAATAGGTCATAAGAATTCTTTTATTATGGTATTTCAAAACTTGATTACCTATATCCAAAATAACTCCGTGCTGTATATCTGCCACCAGGAATTGATGAGTAAACACTAAATCAGCCAGTCGGATCTTAAGACACACTTCTCCATATACTCTTGCTGCTTCTCCCGTTGCGGTTCTAAGACGGTAGCTATTAGTGTTATGAAGCCACGTCATCTTAACCAGGTCTCGACGTACTATGGATGCTATGGCACCGGTGTCGATGGTAGCCACATGTTTGTTCTCGTTAATAGTAGTCTCCACAGTCAGACTTTTGTTGTCTCGTTTGGTCTGAGAGACCTGGATGGTGGTTTGGGGGCCATCGATACAAGAAACCAGCCTCTGCCCCTCGAAGTTGGTTCTTACTCGTTTCCCTGATGGGAAACAGATTGATAAGCAACACTGGTGTTGTTGTTACCTTGCTCTAGGTTGGATCTTTTGATTCCACAATGTTGACAAGCGGCTTTATTTGGTGGTAGTCGGCATTGACGCTGTATGTGCTCGGTCTTGTTGCAGTTCCAACATCTTGCTAGTCCACTCCGCTGGTTCTTTTGTATTTCAGCTCTTTGGCACGAGCATTCTTCGACTATGGCTTCTCTTAGTCGATGTATTCCATGAGAAGTCTGTTCTGCTGCTTCAATTGTCAATGCGAATGCTAAAGTTTCAGAAAGAGTACGTGTTCTAGCAGTTCGCACAGATCTCTGAAGATGTATATCGGAAATGGCACGAACGAAGAACTGAACAGAAAGCTGGTTGATGATTTCTTCTCCAGCATCCGGGTATGCAAGGTGAACCAGTCTTTCGACGTCTGCTTGGAGCTGCTGTAGACTTTCACCCCTTTTCTGGAATCTGTTATTGAGTTGGACTCGGAAGACTTCTTTCAATGGCTATCTCCAAAGCGTTTATCTATAGTTGCCACGAGAGAACTGAAATCACCGCTCTTACCAGCTGGAACTGTTTGAAGTAATTCAGCTGCTGGTCTTCTAAGAGCAAGAGTCAGTGCAATGTACTTGTCTTCGTCATCTCAGCCATTTGTTGTCGCGGCTGCCTCAAATTGTCTCTTGTAGACTGGCCAAGAAGACTGTCCATCAAATGTTGGCGGTTTCATCTAATTTTTTTTTGCCGACTCTCCATAAGATTCTCGAATTTTGATTTTCCGGATCTGGTCCAATTCCTTGGTCAGAACAGAGAACTGTTTATCACATCGGCTTTCTACGATTTCGAAACGATGTTGAGAACAACAGAAAGCTGTTTTTCCATACGTTCGTCAAGGGCAAATACATTTTTCTCAATGTTGCCTAATTTGCCTTTTAGAATGTTTTTCTGGCCTTCCAAAACATTCTGTTGCGCCTCAAGTGTTTCGAGAATATTCTGTTGTTCCTTCTTTTGCTCGTTTCGTTGCTCTAACAAAAGTCAGGCCAAGAAGACTGTCCATCAAATGTTGGCGGTTTCATCTAATTTTTTTTTGCCGACTCTCCATAAGATTCTCGAATTTTGATTTTCCGGATCTGGTCCAATTCCTTGGTCAGAACAGAGAACTGTTTATCACATCGGCTTTCTACGATTTCGAAACGATGTTGAGAACAACAGAAAGCTGTTTTTCCATACGTTCATCAAGGGCAAATACATTTTTCTCAATGTTGCCTAATTTGCCTTTTAGAATGTTTTTCTGGCCTTCCAAAACATTCTGTTGCGCCTCAAGTGTTTCGAGAATATTCTGTTGTTCCTTCTTTTGCTCGTTTCGTTGCTCTAACAAAAGTTTCATCATACTAGAAAAATCTACACTTTCACTTACTTCCTCTTCCTCCACTTCTGTTTCAAAAACAAAAGTGTTTACGTCTTCCCCTTGCTGTTGCAAACAGTTGCGCAAGCGCAGGACGAGCTCATTTTTCGATCCCGCTCTAGAAAGATTTCGCTTACCTAACGCACTTTTAAGCTCAATGCAGTTGAGTTCTTCCAACAACTTACCCATTTTCACGGTATATGATAATTATTTTTCTTTTTACTTTTTTTAACACTTTACTAGTCAAATAAGTTTTATTTACAATTCAATTCCAATGTAACGTGCGCTTAGTTCGCAAAGTAAAACTACACTTTTCAATTTATTTCTACCACTTTTATTCAGTATCTTTACTTTATTCGATCTCAACTCGACTTTTGGACTATCACTTGTAAACAACAATTCACTCTTAACTTTATCACTCTATAATCAAAACTGCCATCTGGTTGCCTCGGGCGGCCTATTTATATCGAATGACATTTCATCTAGAACTCTCCAGTAATTTCCAAATGGTCTCCACTCTCCACTGCTGTTAAATATTTTTCCTTCTGGTATATTTCTACACTTACACTAGTAGTGTTGCCGCTTGTGTTTTCGGTTGAACGTTTTCGATTAGGAAATTGGTATTAAATGCTGGGTTCGCGTTACAATAACAATGAAACAATGGAAAAAGAAAAAATATCTATTTGTAAATATATTGAATAGTAATGTTTGGATACTCTTATGACATGTGTAAAAATAAAAAAATAAAAAATAAAAAAATAAATTTTTATAAAATGTTGTCTAATTTTAGTTTGCGGATGAGTTTGTCAGTTTGATTGATGTTGTCTTCTGATGGGTTTTTTAGCAAATAGAGCAATGAGGCGTTGGGAAATAGCAATTTTGCCGTGTCTTTGACCTTTGGGCAATCATATACAAGGTGTTTTATTGTGATTGTTTCGTTGGTGTTGCATAGGTGACAGTTTGCAGGGGCGGTTTTTGATAAAATATGGCCGTGTGTGATATGAGTGTGTCACAATCGAAGACGGATAAAATTTTTTGTTTTTTTCCCTGAGCAGTGTGTTGGGAAGTTGGGTTTTTTCCCATTTGGATTGATGTGGGAGTAATGGTGAATGTATTGGCTCCAATCGTTGTTGGTTTTCTCTGTCCACACCGAAAGAAAAAACCTTGGTTGATTTAAACATGTTTCATTGTTAATCAACAATTCGTCTAAAATTGTGAAATTAACCAAGTTTCGTGATGAATTCAAATAAGAACGCATGTTCAAATCAAGTATGCTGCCGTGATCAATTTTTTTTCAGGTAAGTATCATAAAAATGTTTAAATTAAGTATGTTCGTAGTTGATTTGAATATGTTATAATTTTTAACCAACAACGTGATTGTTGATTTCATACTTGATCAACAACAAACATATTTAACTAACAATTAAGGCTGAAATAACAAAAAACCATCACGTTTGTGATTGAAATATCAAATACATTGTTGAACTATCACCAATATGCTTGATCAACAATGTTCATACTTCTTTAATCAATAAAGAATAGTTAAAGTATCAGTAACATTTTGAATTCCAATATTTTTCATACTTAAGCCCACAGAAAACGTGAAGTCGCAAACGGAACTTCAATTCAATATGATAAGTTTCGTGACCATTTTATCTTAAGGGATAATTAATTATTCTTTATTGTTGATAAAGTATGTTCGTGAGAATTCAGCCACGTTTTTATTTGCTCAACAGATTTAATGCAATATTTCTATGATAAATGCCTGAATTGAAGTTTGACCTATCAAATGTATAGATCAAACTTCAATTCAGGCATTTATCATAGAAATATTGCATTAAATCTGTTGAGCAAATAAAAACGTGGCTGAATTCTCACGAACATACTTGATCAACAATGTTCATATTTTACCAACAATTCAGAATTGTTGACGAAACACAAACGTTGTTAAAGTACCATGGAAATGTATGTTTCTAGTATCATAACCGTTGTTGGTTAACAATGAAATTGAAAATGGCGTTGTTGATTTAACCAATGAAAATTGTAGCATTTCAGTAAATAAAATGACAATGCCAGCTTGTTTAATTTAACTATGTTCCTGCTTGACGCAAAAACAAACAAGTTTCCTGTTTGATTTTACCAAGGTTTTTCTTTCGGTGCAATATTTAAGAATTTCATTCCTTGTGTCCCGAGTGTTTGGAATATAAAACGCACATAACGGTTCTGTAATTGCCGATTTGGCAGCTGAATCTGCTGCTTCGTTTCCTTTTATGCCAGCATGTCCTGGAATCCACATAAGTTTTTTGGTTTGGTAATCGGTTGCGAATGATTTCTACGATGAGTGTTCGGTTTCCAACTTTGCGAATTGCTTCTAATCTGAATCAGAGCAGATTATTGTTTTTTTTTTTTTTTTTTTTGACCAGAGACTTCTATTGCTTTTAAAACAGCCATAGGTCCGGCTGAAAAAAACTGATGCCGATTGTCTTAGAAGTCCTTTTGAAATAATTGTTCCGTCTTGGTTGGAAACAGAAAATGCTGTTCCAAGGTTGTTTTTGGATCCATCAGTGAAGATGAAGTTAAACTTTTTTTTATCAATTTGCATTATTTCTAAGAAACTCTGAATATACTGTTCGTTTGGAGTCGATGTTTAAGGAAGCTCCTTAAGTTGATAAAGTCCAAGGTGGTTTGGCGCCAGGTCGGTTGACATTATTTAAGATTGGAATGTCCATTTTTTGGGAAAATTGTATGGCATTATATAGTGTGGATGGAGTTTTAGGAAGTTTCATAGGATGTAGGGATTGTTTGACGTCGGCTGAGACGAGACGATTTTCGGTAGTGCTTAGTTTTTGGATGAGTAGAGATGTGTTGTGTTGTACTCTTTGAGGGCAGTCCGGTTTCGGTCAGCATGTTCTTAATAGGTGTTGTTCTGAACGCTTTAAGGCTTAAACGTAGGGCATTGTGATAGAATGGTTCAATTATTTTCAATATCAATTTAGAGCACTTTCCGTAAATACTGATTCCATAGTGGATTTTCGCAAAGATGGAAGTCCTGACCAAACTTAGAAGTCTATGTGAACAAGACTATTTCTAGATGAAAAATACTTAATAATGTTAAAGTCTGGTAGCTAAGCTTTTCTTAGTAAAGAAAGTAAAGACAGTGTTCTTTAAAATTAAATTTACAATCGAGTACTATACCGAGCAAACAGAGACTATCTACATTAATTATGGAATTGTAATTTGTGCTCAATGTAATATTTTTGGAACCACTCGACTTTTTACAAATGTGTAGAATCTTACTTTTTTCTAATGAAATTTTTGAGCCTGATGCCTGAGTGAGAACACCAAGTTGAAATATCTTCAAGAACGTTTGCAAAAATGGAACCAGTTGTTTCGAGGTTATTGCACTTAGTGAACAATGTTAAATCATCTACAAACAAAAAATGGTCTAAATTTTTATATTTACTAATAATTTCACTAAGGTCATTAAATGCTATCATAAAAAGCACAACCGAAAGAGGGGATCCTTGTGGGATACCGCTCCGAAGATATTTCACTGATGAATAAGCATGCCCTATTTTTATTCGAAACTTTCTATTGTTTAAGAAAGATTTAATAAAACTTAAGATTTTCGGGCCGATTTTCCACAACGTGAGTTTCTAAATGATAATATGAATTCCAATTCTATCAAAGGCTTTTTCAAAGTCTATTGATAAAACTGAAATATGATTTTTATAGTATAAAGCGGAGGCTACGTAAAAGTGTCTATGTGCAGAAGAGCATCCATAGTAGATTGCTTTTGTTTAAATGCCACTTGATTTTGACAAATCAAAAATTTTTTTTTTTTTCAAAGAACCAGAATAATCTCTTTGAAATAATTTTTTCAAGGATTTTGCTAGCACATGGCAGCAATTATATGGGGCGATAGCTACTAATTTCAGTGGTGCTCTTGCTCCCTTTTGGTATAGGTATAATATTGGCTGTTTTTCGTACTTGTGGAATTGTGCCGGTGTTAAAGATTTCATTGTATAATTGTAAAAATCTGTTTTTTAAGCATATGGGCGAGCTTTTTTAGCATGGTGTTAGAAATCTTGTCAAAACCTGGAGTTTTTCCTTTAGCATATTGAAGACAACTTTCAAGTTCTATTGAATTGATAGGGAGCTCGATTTGTTTTGCTATTTGATCAATTTCATAAGAAGAAGCCGAGTAGTTGAGTGAATCTTGTTTTTGGGATATAAACTGTGACGAAAAATGTTTGTCTTCTGAATATAGTGCCTAAGTTTGGCTAAAAAGTTCCGCAATTTCGTATGGACAAATAAGATTGCCAGATGTAGATCTTACAGTTTTCACTGACGAACTACTATAATTACCTGTAAGAAGCTTAACATCCGCCCACAGCTTTTTAGAGCTGGAACTAGGATTAATATTTTCAGTAAACTTTGCAAAACATGCTGATTTGGCACTTTTTGCGGCTTTTCTAAAAATTGCATTGGCTTTGCGATACGCTATAGGATTTTGGTCGGAAGGATGTTTTTTGAAAGTTTTCCAAGCGTATTGCCTGACTGCTCTTAAGTTTACGATTTCCTTATACCACCAGGGTACTTTTTTTTTTGGCTGTTTGGTTTGTGATGTGTTTGGGGAATAGCAATGTTTGCTGCGAAACGAATGGATTTTTGGATCATCGTAGTTTCTTTATTGATGTTTTTTGAAGGAAGTTTAAAACTTCTGACTGATATAAGGCCCAGTTAGCTCTATCTGTTTGGAATTAAGGTGAAATTTTCGTTCTATGTTGCGGGTATTCAAAAGACAGTGTCGTCACTATTGGGAAGTGGTCATTGCCATGCAAATCAGGAAGCCTTGACCAAGAGGCGTTGGTGCTAAGTTGGGGTGATATGAAAGTTAAGTCGATGTGGGTAAGAGTGCCATGAGGGGAGAAGTGGGTAGGTTCGCCGTTGTTTAGAAGAACTAGGTTGGTGTTGTTAAAGAATTTGCTATTTTGCCGCGATCATTGAGGGTAGGTGACCCCCAATGTGGGTTCCATGAGTTGAATTCCCCTGTGATTATAATTGGAGTTCGGAGATTAGAATTACATCTTCCAAGTCGGGTGCATTGAATTTAAAATCTGGATGGATATACATTGTAAAGATTGTTATTTTGAACTTTAGATCTATTTCTAGAGCTTATGCTTATGAATTTATGGAGTATTGTTTTCTGTATTAGAAGGCCTACACCTTGGGTCGAGGAGGTATTCGAGGGTAGGTTTTAAAAGAAAGACGAATAAGGCTTTGGTGTTAGTGGCTGGAAATTATTTCTTATGTTGGTTTCTTGGAGAGAAATTATTGAAGGATTTTGGTCGTTTATTAAGAGTTGGAGTTCATGGCAGTTATTGAAGTAACCGTTAAGGTTCCATTGAAGGAATTTAGATAATAGTTTTGAACTTGTGCTAGACTTTTGTGCGATATAATAATGGCTATATTGCGAAAAATCTTAGGTGTTAGGAATAGGGTGGTTCAGGCTCGGACTCTTCAGTCCGGAAGTTGAAGCCCCCAGGCTCATCGGGGAGCCTAGGCGATTCAAACTTCGGGCTGCCGAGTCATTGTTGGAGAAAATATTATTTTGATTATATTCCATCATCGCCTATTTCAATTGGTACGCTGGGTACTGAATCGTAGGGCGAACTTGAAGTTTTGGATTGTGGAATGAAAGTAGTTTAATTATGAGTAGTATCTTTGTACAAATTAATTATGTTTTGAGAATGTATTTGTTGGCTAGGCTTGATTTCAATGGGTGTAATGTTTGATTGATCTGCACAGGTGTTAGAGCTAAATTGATTTGTGTTTGAGAGAGCTTGAGAAGATGATAAATTTTCGGTATTGGGTATGGTTAGTTGGTTTTGTGAGAGAGTTTTGATTTTGGTTGTGGTGAGAAGAACTAGACGCTATGGTGGAATTAGAGATCCATTTACCTGATCATGCTACTGCTGAAGTTGATGATGAGGGGTTATTGTTACAGGGAGCAGAGATTTTTTTATCAGAAACCGGTTTTTGTAGGTTGGTTTCATCAGCCACTGAAAGTGGATTGAATGGGCTTTTGTTGTTGATTGTAGGAAAAACCGGTTTGCGTAGGTTAGCATTACTGGCGACATTGGCAAAGCTGTCGGGTATAGAGGAAGGGGGGTTATGTTCGTTGTGTATTTGCCTAGCCTAGTGTTTTTGCTGACGATGGGTGATCTTGATCACAGATTGCACAGAGTATACGATTACATTTCGCTGGGGTGTCGGGGTGTGGGGTTTCATTACAAACCTCACATGCAGGTTCATTGCTACACCGTTTCGTTGTGTGCCCAAGTATTTGGCATTTGCGACAGCGCATTGGATTGGTGAAATATTCCTCTACTTTTAGGTTGTACCAACCAATGTTCAGAATAGTGGGGGGACGGAAGAGATCAAAGGTAAACAATAAAAGACCAGTGTATCGGGTGACATTATCTCTAGTTTTCTTAAATTTGTAAACGTCTGTGACGCCTTGAGTTTTCATCTCGCGAGTAATTTCTTGTTCATCGACGTCAATTAAACAGGGAGCATATACGGTTCCTTTAGATTCATTAAGGTTAGAGTGAAGTGACACTGTTATTGGGCAGATATTGGAAAGTGTTTTCTTAGCTAGAAAGAGATCGGCTACTTTTTTTAGATTTGCATAAGATTAACAAATTACCATCTCGCAACTGGGTTATATACTCGAAGCCAGTGCTAATACCGTCTATGGCTTTTTTTAGTAGAAATACACTGATTTTATTTAGTGGTTTTTCTTTGTCTGCTGGCGCAATGACAATAAATTTGGGGTCGGAAGAGGGAGCGGAGATTGAAATTGTGGCACTTTGTTTGTCTAAATAGGTCATGTTGGCGGTTTTTCTTGTTTTACTATGCGGGTTGACATCGGCAAGGGACTCTATGTCGAGACCATCAAACCGACCACCCGAAACAACACCTGGACCGGGGGCCATAATAGCAAAACTTCACTAAATACTTGAAATTTTTTTTATTGTTGTTTATTTATTTACTTATTTATTTTTTTGTGAAAAAAAACGAAAAGAAAGAAGGTTGTTTAATATGAATAGGTTAAACGTACCTCTTTGAATTAGATGTGTATACACAAACCAAACGCAAACGAACTGACTGGCTTGAAGGTTAGTCAGTGATTTGCAGACCTAAATACCGGTCCATTGTACTACCAGATAGCAACCTTCTATTTGTTATAGCTTTCCAGATGTTCGGAGAAAAGCCAAAAGACGCTGCCATGATAAGGAGCCTAAGCTACCAGCTCTCACCATGTCTGCGCCGAGTATATGCAACCTCATACCGGTCCTGACGGTATTCCTGCCATTTTCCAAAAAAAAATGTGTAAACGTACTTTGTCAACCCCCAACAACCTTATTTCAACTTACACTATCGTAAGCAGTTTTTCCAACATTATGGAAAGATTCATTCATATTTCCAATCCATAAAAAAGGCAGTAAAAGTGATATCTCCAACTTCCGTCCCATTTCTAAATTTTCCTCTGTTCCTAAGCTTTTTGAAAGCATTGTCTATCACTCGTTATACTTTCATTGTAAGTCTATTGTTTCTCCACTGCAGCATGGTTTTCTTAATAGAAGATCTACCACGACTAACTTAACGTTAACGTTTCTACGATGCTCTGTGCTCTTGAACATGCCAACGAGGTTAACGTAATCACTACGGACTACTCGAAAGCTTTCGATAAAACTCACACCATATAACCTATTTTTTTTTTTTTTTTTTTGGATTTCCCCCACATTTTATCCAATGGGTAAAATCATATTTAGAACACCGCATCTATAAGGTATTGTTTAGAAGTTTCTTTTCGATTCCCATTTCTGCCTCCTCCGGTGTGCCTCAAGGTAGCTATCTCAGTCCTCTCCCTTTTGTCCTTGCTATCAACGATGTCCATATGATTATTTCGCACTCAAATCTTTCAATCTATGCAGATGATATAAAAATTATGAAGTCAATATCGACACCTTATGACAGTTCTTTACTTCAACATGTCTCAGATTCTTTTCTTAATTAGTGTCATAAGAATCTGCTTGATCTAATTGTGAGTAAATGTCAATTCATAAAAGAACTCTCCCTCGGACTTATGTCTTTTGTGGGGTTCCCGTTCCATTTGTTTCTTCTATTCGAGACCTTGGAGTTTATTGTGATAAAGAGCTCAACTTTTGTTTCCATATAGACCAAATTATCGCTAATGCGAACTCTTCACTTGGTTTCAAAAAACAGTGGCCTAAAGAATTTTCCAATCCTTATGTAACCAAATCACTATACATAGCTTTTGTCAGACCTATCCTAGAGTACGCATCTCAGGTTTGGTCCCCCTATCAAATCACTCAGTCACATAGAATTGAAGCCGTCCAACGTGGATTCCTTCGCTTTGTCTAAAGCCATCTACCGTGGTCAAACCCTCTCGTCCTACCTCCATACGAAGATTATTTACAACTAATTCAGCTACAAAGCCTCGCCAAACGTCGTGCAATTGCTGACATACTTTTTGTACACCAAATAATGACTGGTACAATTGAATCTCCCGCTCTCCATGAAAATTTTTTCCTTAATAGCAATCCTCGTAGTCTACGATCCATCCCATTTTACAACCTTCCCACTCACCGCACTAACTATGGCCATTTTAATCCCATTACTCGAATGTTGAGCTTAGCCAATGGTGCACAAGATATTCTTGATTTCAATGCAAGCTTACCATCTCTTAGAAAAAAATTATCCTCTAATCATTTTCAACTTCCTAATTAAATTTCCCTTAGCCTCTCAATTATATTATCTTTAATTTAATTAATATTTATTGTTAATAGTATTTAGTACTTAAGAAACTTAATTTTTGTAAATATTTAAGTTTTCTTTTTATTTGTATGTATGTTGCTTGAACTAAGCCAGATTAATAAAATAAAAAAATAAAAACATTGAATTTTTAAATGTCCCCAATGCATTACCTCTACGAAATTATCAGCCCCAATTTCATTTATCCACGTCCTCCATGGATTCTAGCGGAAACTGGCTAAAATAATTTCTATTCCCAAAAGTTCAGCTTGTGAAGAATTTCGACCTTTTTCTATACTTCCCTTCCTCTCTTAAGTCTGCGAACGGATAATGAAAAGACAGCAAAAGGATTTTATAACACGTAACAACTTATTAGTGCAAATACAATCAGGTTTTCGTTCACAGCACAGCTGTACAACAGCACTTTTAAGAGTCATAGAAGATATAAGAGATGAGCTCGATAATCAAAATGTTACTTTTTTAGTTCTATTAGACTTCTCCAAAGCATTTTAGATGGTTAACCACTATTCTCTCTTGATAAAATTACGTGAAATGTTTAATTTCTCCCCACAGGCTGTTAAGTAGATTTCGTCCTACCTATGTAATCGAAAACAAGCAGTAAGTGTTAATTATATTCTTTCTGATTTTCTTCCTGACCAACAAAGAGTTCCGCAAGGATCGATTTTGGCCCCACTCCTTTTCTCTCCTAACATCAATGAAATTGACAATATAATCCCCGAGGCTTCTATGTACTCTTATGCGGACGATATTTACAAAAGCTGTCCGTTAAGTCTCATTAAAAATTGTGCCTTCATCTTAAATCAACAACCCGAAAAAGTATCCAATTGGGCCTCTTGTAATGGGTTACCTCTTAACGAAAACAAATGCAGGTGCCTTATTATTTCGAAAAAAAACTCTCGATTTATCATATTTTCACTCAATAACACTCAACAATACCCTTCTAGAGTTTGTTAGCAATTCTAAAAATCTAGGAGTAATTTTCAATAGAAGTCTTTTTTTAGGTTTTTAAAATACCAGCTGGAGCACTCAGACTTAAATACCGGTCCATTGTATTACCAGATATCAACCTTCTATTTGTTATAGCTTTCCAGATGTTTGGAGAAACGGCATATCCACTAGACGTGAGTCAAAAGATATGCTGCTTGCGAGCTCCTCTAGGCTCCAGTGCGAATTGTGTTAGAGACCACATCTCTTTAAACGAAAAATGGTCTTGAGAGTACACCCCATGATGTAGGTATCTAGGGGAGGAAGATTCAACAGTGCGTCGAGAGCAGCTCCCGGTGTGCTGGGGAAGGCCCCATAAACACCCAGACAAGTTGTTCATTGAAGTTTGGCAAACGAGGCAATAACGTATTTACGCGAGAGCTTATTCCACCAAACAATTGACGCATAGGAGATGATTGGTCTTATCATAGCCGTATAGATCCAAAGGACCCTTTTCGGAGAAAGACCCCATGTCTTGCCAAAGACTCCTTTACATTGCCAGAAAACTGACAGTGCTTTAGTTGTTTAAGACTCGACATGTTTAGACCAAAGAAGTTTGTTATCAAGGATTACTACAAGATATTTGATTTCATTTGAAAAAGGGATGTTGACGCCTTTAAGCGTAAGTTGGGTCAGACCAGTTAATTTTCTACGTCTCGTGAAAAGGACAACCTCGGTTTTAAGAGGATTGACGGAGAGACCGTTTCTAGCCCACCAGGTGTCAATCATATAAAGCGCAGCCTGTGCTCGCGAAGAGAAAGCTTGGAGGCTGGAGCCAACCGAGCGCACGGCGACGTCGTCTGCATATACTTGGGCATGAACATTATAACCATTGAGCATTACAAGTAGAGAGTCAATCAACATGCACCACAGAAGAGGAGGAGTCTTACATGGATAGTTTACCTACTTCGAGCTTTATGGACCGCAAAAAAATTTACCCCTCTTAACACCAGAATGAAGCTTGCGAAGACATAAGTCATATCTGTTCTGTCTTATTAATGTGAAAATTTTGACAACTGTGATTATATCAGTAAAAATAATCATAGGTTGGCTTTTAATAACACTATCCGATACATTTACGGGTTAAGGTGTGATAATGTCTCACAACTGCAGAAACACCTTCTTAAAATGTCTTTTGAAAATTTTATAAAGTCTCGAACCTTAATATTTCTGTTTAAAATCATAAGAACACGCCAACCTTAATAACTTTCTGGAAAGCTCCGATTTCCAACATCAAGTAGGTCCACGTCCACGTTTACCACGTTTTTCATGTCTAACTTCTGAAAGACAATTCCTTGTAGCTGCTGTTAACTTGTGGAACTCACTCCCCTCATACCTGCGGGATATTAGCGACACGAAATCAAAATCAATTTAGATTTTTTCTGCTCTAACGATCTAACGAGAGCAACTAGCTTCATGCTTTTCTTTTTCTCCTTTCCTCCTATCATATTAACTTCCTTTTTTTTTATTTTTTGTGAACCTGAATTGAAACATTTTATAGTAATTATATTTGAGTTAAATGTTAAACAGTAAACTTAAATTACCTTATAAGATATATCTTACTGTGTAAGTTTCATAAGAAATAAATAAATAAATACTAAAAACGTAGAGAATAAAACATTTTAATCGCTAAGATTAATACCATTTCAAAATACATTCAATTTTTGCCTTTCGTTGAACAAATGTAACACCCGCAACGATGGAATGACCCTGGTGTAGTATCTTCTTGTCTTATATATAAAAATGAATCGCAAAATGTGTTGGTAAGCGCATAACTCAACAACGTCTGAACCAATTTGGCCAGATCTTTTTTTGTTGTTTTTGATATTGTCAGGAGAAGGTTCTTATGACATAAAATAATTAAAAAACTGCGCGGATATTCCCACAGGTTTCCAAAACGATTCCAGTATTAGGGGTGCTACATTATACCCATCAGTAATTATGATTATAATTTATCCCTATAACCCCACGGGAACAGAAACGGTAACGAGAACCGAAATCTTAAAGCTACTTGACCGATTTCAAAAATTCTTTCAACTCTTGGATGTTACATTCATCCCTTAGTCACAAAAACTTATGAATGGTTCCTGTCATGGTTTGATCCCCATATTCCCACAGGAACAGAGTTGTAAACGGAAACTTAGAAACTACTGGGCAGATTTCTAAATTTTCTCGGCATAAGGAGTCTCACGTTATCTCCCTGCATCAGAAACCTAGACTATACTTCATCCCTATAATCAAACGGGAACAGAAACGGGAACAAGAACGGGAACTTTAAAGTAACTTGACCGACATAAAAAATTCTTTCAACTGTAGGATATTATATTATCCCTCAGTGACATAGACTTATAAATGGCTCCTGTCAAGATTTGATCCCCATACTCTCACAGGAACGGGATAAGGACCGGAAACTTGGAAACTACTAGGCAGATTTCTAAAATTCTTTCGGCATTATAAGTGCTACATCATCTCCCTGTATTAGTTACTTAAACTCTATTTCATCCCTTTAATCCCACAGAAACAGAAACGGGAACGAAAACCGAAACCTTAAAGCTACTTGACCGATTTAAAAAATTCTTTCAACTCTTGGATGTTACATTCAAACTCAGTGACAAAGACTTATATTGCATTCACATATTTCCACGGGAACGGAAGACTACCACAGGAACGGGGTTGTAAACGGAAACTTAGAAACTACTGGACAGATTTTAAAAACTCTTTCGGCATTGGGATGCCTCATAATCCTTTTCAGCACTAGGATGCCACATAATCCCACGATTATTTTTTATCCCCAAATTCCTACTTAAGCGGAAAAACGATTACGGGAATCTTCAAACTACAATCCCGAGCAACGCCGGGCTGCTCAGCTAGTTATGAAATAAAATATGATTGAATACGGGTTAATATTACTTAAAAGCAAGAAAAATATATTTTTCAGCTATATGTACCAATTTTCGAGTTTCTTCATACCTATATCGGGTATTGAATGTAAAGTATGTATGTGTGTACATATATTGTATAATAAAGACTAAAATAGATTAAAAACAAACCGAGAAAGATCTTTTTTCTCTCCTCATATATGTATGTAGTTCCAAAGTATTTTCGTCTTTCATTTCACTAGCACTGAATACAAGTTCTAAAGAAGCACCTGCAGAGCACACAATTAAGTGTCATGCGGAGTGACTAACGGAGATACGAAGTTTTCACTTAATTATAATTCGACATATGTACATCAACAGCATCTACTTGTAGCACAATGTTTGTAATATTTCTTATACTTGCATACATACATATCATATTGATTTTTGTGATATTTGAAAGGTTGAAACCAAATCGTCTTGGACACACTTTTTTTGTAACCACGATAATTTTTCCGAATTTTTTGATGTAAATAAAAAAATTATTTTATACTGACTCTGTTAAAAAATCCTGAAAAACACCTTTTTCAAGCGCTTACCCCCACCATATCGGCTGAAAAAACATAAACTGTATATCTATTGAAAAAAGTAAAAAATAATAAAAGAATTTATTATTTACAGCGGAGTGTAATGATTTTTAAATCAAAAATGAAAGGTTCTAATGACCTTCACTCCTATGCGTTTCGCCCGGGGTACAACAATGGGCTCATCAGTTAGATGTTGTTGTACCCTTTCTAAGACGCAATGTTTGGTCGATGTTTGTCGACATATGTAAATATAAAGTTTACAGTGCAAAGACACTGTAACATTTATATTTCTAGGGAAATGTGATTACATTAATGCACCTAGAGAATGTTTGCCCGTGGTCTGGCTGATATTTATTGAAAAAAGTAAAAAATAATAAAATATTTTATTATTTGCAACGGAGTGTGATGATTTTTAAATCAAAAATGAAAAGTTCTAATGACCTCCACTCCTATGCGTTTCGCCCGGGGTATATCTACAAATAAATGTAGGTACGTTATTTTCAAAAATTTGCTTTCAGCTCTTGGTTTATTTTGTAAGCGGTATTTCAGATGTGATTTTGATAGCTTCCAACGATTTTCTTTAGTTGATGAATTTAATCGATTAAATCTATCAAGAAGTTGTGAATTATTTTGTTTTCAAAATCCATTTTAGTGGCTTGGCATGCACGTCTTCTTTTTCATTGCCCGGGACTCCCATGTGTTCTGGTGACCAGATTATAAGTGATCGTGGGCATTCTGAGCAGACAGTCACTGCAGATTGCCGCTTTGGCTGTTGAAAAGCTTCTTTAAACGCTTCTACAGTCTATAAGTGCCATTACTTCTATAGTATAAGAAGCGTCTCTGTAAAGAATGCAACCGAAATTACCAGTTGCAAGGATTTCTGCAAACTTTTTTTAAATAGGTACTTTGATTGGTTGGTTTTCTACTTATTCTCTCTGATTGAATTTAGCGGAATACCATTAATATTTAAACAAATACAGTTCTTCTTACTGCGCTGACATGTACTGAGGTGTTATATATATATAGCACCTCTTAAAGTGATTTGGTTGTGTACACACAGTCACAAAAGTAATTATACACCTAACCCCATTATGTTATCACTTATCAGACACAAAAATACCGTTAGATACAAATTAATTTTTTTCTTGTCATATACAACACTGCTGTAAACCAAAATAACGGAAAATTTTTTTTTCTTTGTTGTTATTTCATTAATTCTAGCCAAATGCAAAAAAAAAATCATGCTACAAAAGTTTGTATACAGGTTGTTTTCTTTTTTTTTGGTTTTACATAGTTAAAACGGTTCTTCTGGTCAGTTAATACTTTTAAGTGAATTTTAGTTCGAAAGGTAATTAATATAATCTAAATTGAGCTCAGTAAAATTAGAAATATCCATATAAAAACAATCGTGTATACATATATTTGTGACTGTGTGTATGTATATGTATCGATTGCAGTATTGATATGAGGGCCTTTACATTTGCTGCAAATTACTTATTTTACCGAGTTTTTTTTACTAAATCTAAGAGATCAGTCCAAAAATTAAGTTTAGAAGAGCAATGCTTTTTTTTATAATAAGCGCACACATCAAGGGGCTATGACTACCCCTATAATGTTATAGAACACAGTTCGAACATTTAGGAGAGGATTTGAAAGTAGATACCGATGCACTTTGCTCTTGAACTTCTGTGAATCGTAATGCAGGGGAAAAACAGGGTCAGGTAGAGCATTCCACATCCGGGTGGTTCGACTGAAATTAGAATCTCTATACTTGACTGTTCGCCCGAAGTTGGGCTCAAGGTAAAACTGATGAGCATTCCTAGCGGGTGTTGCGGATAAATTGTTTCTGGGGAGGAATGCAGCTGGCTTTTACACTAGAGCACCGTTTGTGAAAAAAGCGATAAGAGAGAGAGAGAGAGAGAGAGAGAGAGACAGGAGACGTTTCGACGATGTTCAAGAGAATCAATCAATTCTACGATTAAACTATCACCTTTCAATTTTGACGCTCTATTTTGTACCGTATCAAGTAGGCGCAAAGATGTTTGAGAAGCACTTGAACATATAAGGGAGTTATACTCCAGTTTTGGGCGGATGAAGGCCTTATAAATTTAAGCCAGATCAGAAGGGGTGAAGAGCTATCAGCGTCGTTTCAAGAAGCCTAATATTCCAACGAAGATCATCGTTTACAGTTTACACACATACCAAGTACTGACGGCTTTTCCGTTTCTTGGGTGCAGGTACCATTCATAGATAATGGAAATGGGGGAATGTTAAGGGGGATGTTGGATGTCATACCATGTCCTCAAACTTGTCAAACTGAAAAACAAATTAAGAAAAAAATGTTACAAAAATCTTTCAAATCCAAGTTTAAAGAAGCGGTTTAAGAAACTATGCAAAAAAGTAAAATGTGAAGTGGAATCATGTCGCGATAATTATTTCCACAACAAGTTTCAAAATACTATGGGTAATTCTAGTAAACAATTGGAGGTAGTAAATTGTATAACAAACAAAAATAAAAAAGACAAATCTAATTCCATTACTCTATCGATAGATGGTCAAGACATAGCTGATCAAACAGTGGTAGCTAACATTTTTAATGACTTTTTCGTTTCTGTTGGTGATAAGTCATCGGCTATGGTCGATAACAATGCATGTCTCATGCACTCTGACGTAGTTCAGAGTACATACTTTTCTAGAAGCTTTTTTTTCGAACCAATTACAGGCTCCGAAGTCTTGAAATTGATTTATTCTTTAGATAACTCTAACTCTGTTGGGTTTGATAATGTGTCAAACCAAACCATTAAAAGAATTGCGCTTTATCTTGTCGACATACTGGTTTAAATTTTCAACTTAAGTATTTGCTCAGGAACTTTTTACTGACAAATTGAAATGCGCCTATGTTCTACCTCTTTTTAAAAAGGGTAACAGAAAAGCTAAAAATAACTATAGGCCAATCTCCTTGCTTTCATCCATTTCAAAAGATTTTGAAAAACCTGTTAAGGAAAGAATGCTGAGTTACCTTAAGAAAATAAACTACTTTAATGATGCTCAGTACGGATTTAGATAAGGGCTCACCACTGAGGATGCCCTTGTAGTTTTTAGAAGTACTTTATATAAAAGATTGGTCGAAAAAAAGCTTTGTGCAGGTCTTTAAGTCGACATTACGAAGGCATTTGACATGGTTGACCATAACATCCTTTTGAGTAAGTTATATCTTGCTGGTTTTCGAAGTTTTATGCTAAGTTGGTTTTCATCTTACCTCAAGGATAGAAGACAGTTAATGAGAATTGATGATCATCTTAGTAGCATGCTGTTTATCATCAAAGGTGTTCCCCAAGGCTCTGTCCTCAGCCCAATTTTTTTTTTAATCTTTATTGATTCCCTATTTTCACAAGGTTTTTTAGGTAAAATAACCGTTTTTGCTGACGACTTAGGGATTGCATATACCTCGTCCAGTCCACTTAATTTGGTTTGTGACATTAATCATGATATTAGATTATTAGGTTTATGGTTCATGGCACACAAGTTTATGAAAAGTAGCAAAACAAAACTGATGTTTCTAAGCCTATCTTCAAAGGATCCTCCTGATTTAGATTTTTGCTTTCACACCTTAACATGCAGTAAGTTCCGCTGTCTATACTGTTCTTGCATACCATTTAATGATGGAATCAGTTATAAGGATGATACAATTTGCGGATCGTCTTGTTTCAAAATTGAAGATGTGGATAAGTTTAAGAATTTGGGTGTGATTATTGATCAAAATTTAAATTGGCTAGATCACATTTCTTATCTGAAACAACATTTTCGAATGTCTCTTCGAAAGAAGTTCTTGAGTAGTAATTCCTTTAAGACAGTTTATTTTGCACTTTTTCACTCTCGACTACAATATGGTATCCCTTGTTGGGGAAGGACCTTTGCTACCAATCTTCAATGCCTTGTTGTGTTACAAAAAAAAGTTATTCGTTTACTATCAGCTGCAAATCGTAGAAGCCCTTCAATATTGCTATTAAGAATTTTGAATGTCCTTCCAGTTAAACATTTATATTACTTAAAGGTTTTAAAAATATTTTTCGTAAAAAGTGGTTACTTTCAAAGTCCTTTGACTCATGCACGTAGTTTGCGAATCAATTCTTCAGCACAAGTAAATATCCCTTCTTTTCGTGCTACTCACTTCAGAAACTTTTTTACAATTACTGCCTGTAAGCTATTCAATAGTTTGCCTTTTAATTTAAGACACATTAGATGTTTATCTTCTTTTTTGAAGCAAGTTAAGCTTTGGCTTTTTAGTTTTGATCACACCGCAATAAGAAATGTACTTACATATATGTAATAATTTTTAACATTTTCTCAAACAATAGTCATATCTTGTTTTGATTTATAGATTGCTTGTTATTCTCTGTATTTTTTGTTTTGTATTCCTTAAAAGAGATAACTTAACTTAGTGAAAAATAAAAAAATAAGAAATAAATATAAACATAATATATAATAATGTTCACCCCACATTAATAAATTTTGCAAAAAAAAAAATTAGTTATTTGAATTAGTTTGAATTATTATTTTTCCCCGTGCAGTGTCGGGTTAGAATAGCACTGCAGCGCCTCCCCGCTTGTCGTAAAAGGCGACTAAAGGAACAATCATATCTAGACGACTAACATCAAAGTGAGTCTAGCGACACACATACCACCTAAAAACTCTCCCCAAGTATGCATGCAGATCCCGGGGTTTACACGACTGGAGATTACCGGTGTAGTAAAAGGGAAATCAAACTCATTAAATGGAGCATGCATGTGTCGAAAAGGATGAAAAGGATGAAAGAAAATTTTTGAAAAATTTTGAGCATTATGGAAGTACTTGCGAACATAAGAAGCACTACCCCGCCAGGCAGTTCCATTGCTATGCATGGAGCTGATCCTGGACCGAGCAGCAATGTTCGGGTCAGAGCTATACGGATTCCGGGGGCAAGCAAAGTAATGCGACGAGTTGGACGAAAATTTAGAGTCGCGAGTTGGAACGTTGGAAGTATGACTGGTAGAAGTCTTGAACTCGAAGAGATGATGAGAAGGAGGCGAGTGGACATCTTGTGTGTTCAGGAAACGAAATGGCGAAACACGGTAAACAAAGCCCGTTTCTTAGATGCAAAGACCAAGGCTTACAAGATGTTCTACTATGGAACGGAACAAGGTAGGAACGGAGTCGGTATCATCCTTGACCAAAGTTTATGTAACAGCGTGTTGACCATTTTGAAGTCCAGTGACCGTTTGATGTCTCTTAAATTGGTGATGGAAGGAAAGGTCTGGAATATTATCAGTGCATATGCTCCCCAAATAGGGTGTGAGCAGGAGGAAAAAGATGCATTCTGGCTTGATTTTCATAACCTACTTAAGAACATCCCAAAAGAAGAGTATTTGTTTGTTGGAGGAGATTTGAATGGACATGTCGGGAAGACAAACGAGGATTATGAAGACTGCCATGGAGGTTTGGGATTCGGCACCAGGAACACTCCTGGTGAAGATATTCTAAGTATGTGCAAGTCATACGGTCTAATCGTACTAAATACCATGTTCATCAAACAAGACCGACACCTTATCACTTACAGCAGTGGAGGAAATGAAACCCAGATTGATTACCATTTGGTAACCAATTACATGAAATCTCGGGTGAAAGACTGCAAAGTGATACTAGGAGAAGCTGCTGCTCAACAACACCGTCTTCTTTTAACAGAATTTTTTACGGATGCGGTAAAGGAAGTCAAACAGACAAAGGCTCCTAGGAGAATCAAGTGGTACAATCTGGAGAAAATCAAAGGACAGCAATTCATTTCGTATATGCAAAGTCAGCTGTGTAATACCATCGACGCAGTTTCAAATGCAATCACGGCACAAAATATGTGGGATCGCCTACAACGAACCTGCTTAGAGAGAGCCAAATCACTGTTAGGAGTCTCAAAAGGACACCACCAACAAGCTAAAGAAACCTGGTGGTGGGATGATGAAGCTAAAGCAGTGATTAGAAAGAAGAAAGCAGCTTTCCAAGCTTGGTCGAAGTGCCCCTCAAGAAATACGAATGAAAAAGCGCGTTTCAAAATGGAATACAAGAGCTGCAGAAAAGAAGCGAAGAAAAAGTGCGCCCAACTTCAAGCAAAAAGCACGGAGGGCCTGTATCGAGAGCTGGAAGAGATTTCTGCCCCAGCTGCTGAAGCAAATCAGGCAATCCAAGAGCTAAGACAAAGCAACTTGAATAAGGGAGCAACCATTTTCAAAATAGCCGCTCAGAGAAGGAGAAATGCGCAGGAGATTCGTTCGCCGAAGTTCATCAATGATGCTCAAGGAGTGCTACTTGTGGATGACGACAAAATTCTTCACAGGTGGCGACAGTATTGTGATGATCTTTTGAATGAACAGTTTCCTCGGCGCCACTTTCCAACAGCTGCACCTAACTTTACGGAAGTATCCGACGTCACAGTCGAAGAAGTTAGGGAGGCAGTTAAGAACTCCAAAAAAGGCAAAGCGATTGGGCCAGACGAGGTACCATATGAGTTTTGGAAAATATGGGAGACATCGGGTTAAGATGGCTCACGATTCTCATCTCCAAACTTGTAAGAGGTGACAGTTTGCCTAATCAATGGAGGGAAAGTTTTCTTCTTCCAATGTACAAGGGAAAGGGAGATACCAGAAGCTGTGACAACTATCGTTCGATCAAGTTGATGTCCCACACTATGAAGATCGTTGAGCGGGTTTTGGATAGCCGACTGCGGAAAATAATAAGGCTGTCTGATGACCAATGCGGGTTTGTCGCGGGTAAGTCAACTACAGACGCAATCCAAAGCATAAGGATCATTATGGAAAAACACCGAGATGCCTTAGAGGATTTGCATATTGTGTTGGTTGACTTCGAAAAGGCATTCGATCGACAACCACGAGATCTGATATGGGTGGCCCTCAGACACCGAGGAGTTCCTGAAGCCTATGTGCGAATAATTATGGACATGTACGAGGGAGCAGTTACAAAAGTGAGATGCCCAACTGGAGTCACCGAAGAATTCCAAATAACAGTAGGTGTACATCAGGGAAGTGTCTTGAGTCCACTGCTCTTTATTGCTGTTCTGGATTATTTGCTCGAAGGAAAAGTAACGGACAATAAAGTACAACAATTATTCTTTGCTGACGATGGAGCCATCATAAGCGAGGATCCTACATCCCTGCAACGAGCACTTGACGTTTGGATTGATGTTCTGGAAGGAAATGGGTACCGTATTAGCGCTAAAAAGACTGAATACCTGTGCTGCCCTTTTTCTGATCCAGACAAGCCTATTCCAGACATTTATTTGAATGGAAATGTGCTTCCCAAGTGTGAAAAGTTTAAATATCTGGGATCTATGATCAATAGTGAAGCATCTTGTGATGACGACATCAATCATCGAGTAAGCGTAGGGTGGATGAAGTGGCGAGAAAACTCCGCTATCTTCTGTGATCGAAAAATGCCCCCTAAGCTGAAGGGAAGACTCTACACAGCAGTTGTCCGTCCAGCTCTGACATACGGTTCACAATGTTGGACAATGTACAAAAAGTATGAGAGCAAATTGACGGCAGCCGAAATGAAGATGCTTCGGATGACAGCAGGAGTAACAAAGCTTGATCGAATTAGAAGTACTAAGATCCGTGGAAGCCTTCATGTCAAAAGTACCATCTTGGACAAAATTCAGCACGACCGGCTCAGTTGGTATTGTCATGTTCAAAGGAGAGATCCGCAGAACCCCGTCAAAAAGGCAATATCGTACAACGTTTCAACAAATTCGCGACGAAAAAGAAAAGGCAGGCCAAAACACTCCTGGTACAAGCAAATGCAAAAACAGCAGCATTTGGTTGGCCTCAGACATGGAACAATCCAAAACCGGGAGGCTTGCCGACGATTTCTGAGGTCAACGCGGCGTACCCCACAGGCGGATCACTAGTGTGAAGCAGCAAAGTGGGAGAGTTGTGATCGCTTCAAGGTCACTACTCGTAACGCCGAAAATGAAGAAGAAGAAGAAGAAGTTTGAATTATTATTTTGCTATAATTTAAATTTTGTATAAATTTACTGAAGTGATATTCTACACTTTTACATATAAATATGGAAATGTTTATCACTACTTCTTCTTAAGTATAACGCCTTATACCTACTTAAGTTCTAACTAATGTACATTTTTTGAATAAAGATTTAAATGAAATGAAATGAAATAACCACTGTGACGGCCGAAAAATTAGTGATTTTGAAAAAATTTTTGTGAACGTGTGAGTTGTGGAATTTTTGCATCGGGTTTTTTTATTTTATTAAGTACACATGGAATGATTTTTCCACAACTTTTTATTAAAAAATATTAAATAGCTTAAACAATATAAACGATGCCGTAGCACCTTAAAAAAAGTTCCCCCTCCATGGTCGCATCGATTTTTCAAAAACCGGTAGGTACTTTGAAAAAAAAATAAAAAATATTGTAATCTGTATGAATGTACCTATCGTTGTACGTACCCGTTTTTTTTTTTTTAGTTTTTCACAAAATGGCGACTGATTGACAATATTCTGTTTTTTCCTACCTTTTTTTTTGGTTTTCAGAAAGTTTCAAAAAGAGTAAGAAACAAAATTTTTTAAATAGGCTTCGCTTAGCCTTTACCTTTACTAAGACGAACAAAACAAAAAAAAATTAGACATCGGTTAGTAATTGTTCGAGTTATTGATGCGACCAGTTCAAAAAAAAGTCGTTACGAGTAAAATGCGTTCAAAGATTTTAGTCCATATCTCTCTTAATGAAATCATGTATCTTTTAATCATTGCAACTTAGTCAATTTTTGGAATTTTGACTTGTAATTTTGTACACATATTTTTGAACATATATATAAAATTTGATTTAAAACAAAAAAAAATTTTTTTCTTAACCTATCACAGTGGCTTTCCCTCTTAAGCTTCAACGACAAGAGACAGCATTGAGTTTTCGAAGCATTGAATTCTACTCGTTCAAATCGTTACTGCGTGAACACAATGAACTGCAAACGCAGCCGCAGCTGGAGCTGCAAGGATTAAAATAAAGTTAACTTTTGCTGCTCCGGCTTGCGTTGTTGTTGTATTCACTCACATAGGTATATTTAATGTTCTGACATTTCTGAGGCTGTGCGTTCAATGTATTCACGCAGTTATTTGTACTGTTGTTTGATTTTGGACATTTAGCACTTGACACAAATTAAATACTTTTCTAGCTGTCGGGCTAAGGGTACTATAAGTTCAGTTTCACGATTGATTGTTCCTCCTCGGCGATCATTCATTTTTCCGTAGTAGGGGGAATAGGTAGTTTATATGAACGGAGCTTCCTCCTCAACGGGTCTCCACCTTGCCTTGGTGAGGAGGCTTACGCTAGAACCTAAAGCAAGATGGCTACGGTTGGATGCTTCTGAGCGGAAAATCAGCTACCAGCTAGGGTTCTGGGCAAACTAAGTGAGACCCACCCCTATGAAAATTATGGAAAGGAAAAATAAAGATATTAAAAAAATAGCGGGGATATACGCTAAAGTGTCAGCAGATGTCACGGCTGCTGGCTTGGGCTTTGCCTTACGATCTCAATATCGTAAGGAGAAGTCGCCAGTGACTGACTTTTCTCATTTCATTTTTTGCTTGGTTTGTGAAACAATTTTACTTAATTTTGGATCTTTTTCTTTTTTATTTCCTTTCTTTTTCTTTTTCTTTTTTCTTGCAGATCCAACTTATAAAGCAATCGCAAAAGCTAACCAAAGTAATAAAAAAGAAATCAAAATGAACAACTCCAAGAACAACAACAATGTTACGAAGTTGACTGAGGAAGAGGAAAACCTCCTACTCAACCCTTTCTCCAGCTTAGGTATGGAAGATGGAGCCAGTGGCGAAGCCATCACTGTCGATGATATCAGTGATGCTAGCTTTATGGCAGACTCCGATATCTCCAACCTATCGTGTATGTCCAGGCGGAGTAGAATCTCCAACTGCAAACGCACGGTTAAAAGGCTGGGGAAAGTTGACTGGAACGAAATGACTGACTTAGAACGGAAACGACTACATAACGCACGAGCCTTTCTAGACAGGGAGAACTTGGGAAAAGACGGGCCTACTGCTAGTCTAGCACCAAGCCCCCTGCAAGGTACAACTGCAATAACTGACAAGACCGACCAAAACAAACCACACGGCACACGAACCTTGGTGGTAAGGGAGGGCTTGGGAAAGGATGGGCCTATTGCTAATCCAGCACCAAACCCTCTCTCCCCTCTAAGTCAGAGTGTAAGAACCTCGATGGGTCCGCCTGCTCCGTACACTGATAAAATTCAGCCAAAGAAAAGGCCAACCCCATCGACGGCTGGTGTAGGGACTACGAATACAGGACACAATACGAAGGACGAACAGACAGACCCTAGAGCACGGAAGCACAGCAGTACTTCTCACCCAGAAATGGGAAATGAAGCCGTTGCTGAGGGGAAGGAAGAACAGAAACTTGATGGTAGTGAAGAAGGCCTTAGCCCTCCGCAAGACCTGAATGTGACTGAGGAATCCAACCCCAAAAACCCGTCACACAAAAAAACGACAGACAGTCTGCCAACTGTCATCGACAGAAATACAAGACAACGACGAGCAAGGGTCCTCAGCAAAGACGAACTTCAACTGAGACAACAACGCAACGCGGTAAGGACAGTCAGACGCCTATCGAAAAAGAACCCTGACTCCTTAACGGGAAAGGCAAGGAAGGCTCTGATGAGGTCCGAACAAAGACTACGGACATTGACACCAATAGACATAACAAAACAAACTGGACAAGACCCGACGGACAATAAACGAGCTGGCTGCGGAACAAATACCGGAACTGGTGAGGCGGCCTCTCTGCCCCTAATCGAAACCGTTATGCCGAACTGCTCAAAACGAGTAAGGAATGCCAGCTCCTCCCCGAACAACTCCTCACCCAACAGACTACCAAAGAGGATGAAGACCTCCTCAGTCCCTGCTTCAAAGGGTCACCTAGTCGCTATAGCCGACTTTGGGAAACCCGACCGCAAACTGAGTGAAGACAAATGGCAGTTGCTGGAACTAAGGATCCTGGAAGAGGTAAATGAGGCAATCGTTAAGAGTAGGCAACCGCCACTCTTCGGGGACCTCACTACCGTCCATGGTTTCAAAGTAATGAACTGCGAGAATGAATGGACCCTTCAATGGCTCCAGGAATTCGTAAAGAAGACGGCAGCTCCCTGGCAAAATGCTGAATTACGGCTCGTGACTGTCACTGAGATCAAGGACATAAACCGAATAATAGGTAAACTGCTGGTCAGAGGCCCCTCTATTCCCCGCGATCGGCTGGAAAGGTACATCCTTTCTCTGAATGCCGAACTTTTGAGCGACCAATGGAAGGTCGTGAAATTGGAGAAGACGGAGACAGGCACTGAAGTGATTGTGAGGTTGACACACAACTCCATACCACTTCTAAGAAGAGTCAGCTTCAAAGTTCGCGTCGGCATCACCCGATGCAAACTCAGGCTGATAGCTAGAATCAAAATACAGGTTAGTAAGGCGTTGTATAAAAAACAATATATGCAATGGAATTGAAGTTAATACAAATCCATCTCCAACATAGTAAAGCCGCCTCCGCCAACCTGGTTTACCTCATGGAGAGTAGACAAAAAGATGAAGCCCTTATTCAAGAACCTTGGGTCGCGAGAGGAAAAATTAAGGGCCTACATTCCAAAGAACTCACGCTGTACAAATCCAATTTTGTCAGCCCAGACAGTAACCATAGAACATGCATAGTAGCTAGAAAGCAGTTAAATCTTTTTCTTCTAACTACTTATAGCACAATAGACCAGACCGCAGTAAAGATGGAACGCGTAGACCTCCCATCACTAATTTTGGCTTCCATCTATATGCCACATGATGGAATTGAAGGACCACCAGCTGATATCACCTACCAACTGGTAGAATACACAAGTAAGAGTAGACTAGATATTATTATGGGCTGCGACGCCAACGCACACCATGTGCAATGGGGAAGCACCGACACGAATTCTAGGGGGGAACTCTTATTTGAATTTATTTTAAGAAACAATCTTTTGGTTATAAATAGAGGTAACACACCTACCTTTGTTACAAAAAACCGTAAAGAAGTACTTGACATTACCCTCACAAATAACTCGGACACTTGTCCAGTAGAGCAGTGGAAAGTACTAGATGATCTCTCTTTCTCAGACCATCGTCTGATAAACTTTATCACTCCCACTACAGATCGCCCAATCAAACCTTTTCGTAATAATAGACGTACAGATTGGGCTACCTTTAGTAGGGAGGTAGACGATAACATAGATTCCCTTAATACTAATAGGAACCTTGAACCGCTAAGCCTTGATAAGTTGACTGCAGAACTCACAGGAATTCTGAGAAATGCTCAGGTAAAAGCTGTCCTCTTATCACAACGGTAAAAAAGAACAAAAAACCAATTTGGTGGAATAACGAGCTGAGCAGCATTAGGAAAGAAACTAGAAGACTTTTCAATGCTGCCAAACGGACCGGCTCCGAAAATGACTGGGAACATTACAAATCCAGCCAAAGGAAATTCAAAAATGAAACTCAACGAGCGAAACGCTGCTCATGGAGAAATTTTTGCAGTGAAATCGAGTGTACGAAAAAATCGGCCAGACTACGGAAAATCCTCTACAAGGAGACCATACCACTTGGTTCTCTGAGAAAAGCGGATAACCACTGGACTGAATCCCCAGTCGAGAGTCTGGAACATTTGTTCGAGTCACACTTCCCTGGATGCAGTCCTATAGAGAACAGTGAAATAGAAAACACTAGGTTTTCTAGACACGAAATCCCGGCAGATATCGTAACGGAAGAGAAGTTGGAATGGGCTATCAACTCCTTTTCACCTTTTAAATCTCCGGGTCACGATGGCATTTTCCTTATGATGCTGCAAAAAAGCAGCAGGAAAGTCATCCCACATCTAAAGAACATTTTTGAAAATAGCCTCATATGGGGCTACATTCCCAAAATATGGCGGGAAGTTAAAGTCGTTTTCATACCGAAAGCCGGCAAACCCAGCCATATAGAAGCAAAAGACTTCAGACCTATAAGTCTGACCTCCTTTATACTGAAAACTTTTGAAAGGTTGCTTGATTTACACATCCGTAGCTTTATGAAACCGGAAGTAATATCCACCTTTCAACATGCCTACACAAAAGGAAGAAGCGTGGAAACAGCACTTCACTGTGTAGTAAGAACCATAGAAAAAACGCGCTGCAAGATAAGGAATACACTCTGGCAGCCTTCCTGGATATTGAAGGAGCTTTCAACAATGTACAAAACAGTGCAATTAAGAAGGCCCTAAATGATCTAGAAGTTGAAGATACAATTACAAATTGGATCATGAATATGCTAACAAAACGTCAGATCCACAGTGAACTGGGAGGTGCGAACTTGAAAAAGTGTGTGTCAAGGGGAACCCCACAAGGAGGTATCCTCTCACCCCTGCTCTGGATCCTGGTCATGAATGAGATCCTCGTAGCTCTCAAACATGATGGCGTAAAAGTGGTCGCCTATGCCGATGATCTAGCTCTTCTGGCAACGGGGAAATTCCCTTCCACTATTAGCGCACAATTGAACTATACACTAACCAAGGTAAGCGCTTGGACAAAAAGGTGCGGCCTTGCAGTGAACCCCCTCAAAACAGAGCTGGTACTCTTTACAAATAGAAGAAAAATACCTACTTTTGAGTTACCAAGACTAGATGGGACCCCTCTTAAGATCTCTGATCAAGCCAGATACCTGGGTGTGATCTTAGACAAAAAACTAAATTGGAGTCCCAATATACTAGAAAGATATAAAAAATCTATGATAGCACTGTATTCGTGCAACAGGATTTTTGGCAAAAACTGGCGACCAAATCCCAAGATCATCCTGTGGATGTATACTGCCATTGTAAGACCTATCCTTTCTTATGGCAATTTGGTCTGGTGGAAGGCGTTGGAAAAATCCACGCATTTAAAAACCCTAACCAAAGTTCAAAGATCTGCCCGTATTTGCGTAACTGGTGCAATGAGGACTACACCGACCGCGAGTTTGGAAGTAATCCTCAACCTTACACCTCTTGATCTCTACGTTCAAGAAGCAGCAGCAAATAGTGCACTTAGACTAAACCAATGTAATGTCTGGAAAACCAGCCAAATAGGACACGCACAGATTCTATCAAGATACGCAGATAACAATATCTGCACGGATTACATAACTCCATACCTGGACTTTGAAAAATCCTTCACAACCAGCTTCCCCAATAGACAAGATTGGGAGAATGAAACACCTTACGAAACGTCTATAGCAATCTATACCGACGGTTCAAAAATGGAAGTTGGAACAGGGGCAGGTTTCTTTTCAGAAAGCCTAAACCTAGCAAGTTCATTCAGACTTCCAAATCACAGCAGCGTCTTCCAAGCCGAGATCTTGGCAGTTTCACACGCTGCAAAACAGGTGTCCATGATGGCGCTATCACATAATGATATCACCTTTTTCATTGATAGCCAAGCAGTAATAAAAGCGATTTTTGCCACTCTTATCAAATCAAAGCTTGTTTCTTGCTGTCGCGAAGAGCTAAGGGTTCTTGGCACGCAGCATAACGTTAGACTCTGCTGGGTTCCTGGTCATAGTGGTATACCGGGAAACGAAAAAGCGGACGAACTAGCGAGAAAAGGATCAACACTTGACCCTTCTCTCATTGATCAATCAATCAGGATCCCACCCTGTGAAATTAAACAGATAATCGGAAATAAAATAATGAAAAAATCCAATGAAAGATGGGTATGCCTAGATTCCTGTGTTACTTCCAGGAAAATATGGCCGAAATATAATAAGAAAGAATCTGAAAAGCTGCTATCACTGAATAGACCTTCATTGCGAATGCTTATCAGTATCACAACTGGACATAACCTACTAGGTTATCACAAAAAGAAAATGGGTCTTTGCACCGATGACCTGTGTAGAGGATGCAATGACGAAGATGAACACGAGGATACAACTTATTTTCTTTGTCATTGCCCAGCACTCTGTCACATTAGGAAAAAATTTCTAGGCAATTATTTTTTCAATGAACTAGAAGAATTATCAGACGCTTCAAAAAGCAGTCTGTTAAACTTCACTAAGGCCACAAAATGGCTAAATACCGACTAGACATAAATTCATAGGTTTCAAGGACGTTACAATACGTCAGGGTATCACAATGGATCTACATTGATCTAAGTGTGGCGGAATTAAGATCCACCGTCAGCCCATTCTACCTAACCTAACCTAACCATGAACGGAGCTTAATGCCGAATGGTGTTCGAAGGATGGAAAACCTTAGCGGGAACTTTGAATTGATCAAAACAAAATGCGTGTAAGATAACCCAAAAAATATTTACTGTCCAGGAGGCATTTGTCAAGGCGATAATCAAGTAACTTTTTCAACTGCGGCAGAGAAACGGATTTTGGAGGCCCCACCTGGCATACTAACTTCCGCCTTTCCAAGTGCGTACACCAGACTTGAAGGTATGCTTCCTTAAACATTGACAATCAACACTTGCGATAACTACCGATAGTTTTGAAGAACACACGATACATCGATAGTAAATAATTATGGCAACGGCAAAGGGAGGAAAAATGCAAAGAACACCAGTAAAGGCAAATAACTGCAGTACTTTCCTTGATACCGGTTCAAAATCCAAACGTCATCGGTCAATAGATGCAACCACAGAGGGAAGCGATTTGCAACAAGTAAATGCCGCAAGTGCTTGTATGCCAGCGAACGATTTGAATACGTTGATTGCAAATACAATGGCAGCGCTTTTAGAAGAAAAGCTAAAAAATCTACCCGCAAAGATATAAAGGGAATAACGCAAAAAATAGTTTCCCTACAAACAGAAAACGCTGAGTTGAAAAAAGAGCAGCAACTTGAACTGGTCGAAGAAAAGTGTGGGTCACTCGAACGACAAGTGGAATTTCTTGAAGCTAAATCGAAAAAAAAAATATAATTATTCATCTCCCAGCCAGCGACCAGGGCCCTATTGCACCAGTTTACAAATTACAATCACAAATTTGTATTTGTAATCCACAATCACAATTTTTGTACATGAATTTGCGTTGCACGAACTACAAATAAGTGAAATGACAAATTTGTGATGAGAATTACAAATTGTACAGATCACCTACAATGAACCAACATTCATTACCAAAAATAGACAGGAAGTTTTAGATATCACTCTTGTCTCCGATTCGGTTCATCATAGGATTACAAATTGGAAAGTATCTACTGAACACTCCTTTGCTGATCATAGATACATTCAATTTGATCTAAATGAGGAACCTCTCAAGCAACCAGTCTTCCGAAACTATCGGAAAACTGACTGGCAAAAATATCGGGTAGTTTTGAAAAAGTTTATTAAACATGAACTTTTACAAAACCCTACAAACAAACATGATCTAGACAAAAAAGTCAATGATCTTACCACTGCCCTTAACCATTCACTGCAGAAATCGTGTCCTCTTATAAAAATAAGAGGAAAACAGAAACCACTGTGGTGGAGCTCGGGGCTAGAACCGCTCAGGAAGGAATGTAGAAAACTTTTCAACCGAGCTAAACAATCTAAAACTTTAATAGACTGGGACTCCTACAAGGAATCCCTCAAAACTTATAAATATCAACAGAGTAAAAATAAAAGAACTTCCTGGAGAAACTTCTGTGGAAAAATAGAAGATACTTCAGAAGCTTCTAGATTAAGAAAAATCCTCTCAAAGAGTCCGACCATGCCTAGCAGTTTGAAAACAGCTGACGGCTGGACAGAATCCTGCGAAGAAACGCTCAATTTGCTTCTGGACACCCACTTTCCAGGAAGCTCTAAGAACTTATGCAACTATGATTCCACGGAACCAGGTAGCATAATAACAAACAACCACGATCTGATTACAAGGGAAAAATTAGTTTGGGCCATTAACAGCTTTGACCCATACAAATCCCCTGGACCTGATGGTATAATTCCAGCCGAACTTCAAAAGGCCGCGGACATTATTATCCCTGTCCTCGAAGTAATTCTCATCGGCTGTACCAACTTGAACTATATCCCCACTCAGTGGAGAGAAGTCAAGGTGGTGTTTATACCTAAGGCTGGGAAATCATCCCACGTAAGCCCAAAAGATCTCCGACCAATAAGTCTATCATCTTTCCTTCTTAAAACTTTAGAACGACTGATTGATATCCACCTGCGTACAGCTATAGATCCAAAATTGCTATCTACAGCACAACACGCCTACTGCAAGGGAAAATCTGTAGAAACGGCCCTACACACCCTGGTACGCACTATAGAATATTCCCTCCATCACAAAGAATTCACTCTGGCCGCCTTCCTCGACATAGAGGGCGCCTTCAACAACGTCAGCAACTTTGCAATTACAAAGGCACTGACGAAGCTCAAAGTAGATGATTCCATAGTGGAGTTGATAAATCTAATGCTAAAAAGCAGAAGAATCAACTCTACTCTAGGAAACTTCTCTGCAAAGAGATCTGTCAGTAGAGGAACACCGCAAGGCGGAGTCCTATCCCCCCTTCTATGGAATATAGTCGTCAATGAACTTCTAGTTGACTTAGAAGCTGAGGGATTCAAAGTGATTGCATATGCAGATGACGTCTCCATTGCGGTGTCCGGTAAACATGCTCACGTCCTTACGGACCTGATGCAGACCGCTCTAAATAAACTTGTAAAATGGGCGGGAAAATGTGATCTAGGGGTCAACCCTCAGAAAACTGAACTCGTTCTCTTCACCAGGAAATATAAAATTCCTCAACTAATAACTCCAAAAATAAATGGAATCTCACTTGTACTTTCAAACGAAGCCAAATATCTAGGTATTATCCTAGACAAAAAGCTAAACTGGAAAGCCAATATAGAGGAAAGAATCAGGAAATCAACCGTAGCCCTGTTTTCCTGCAAAAAAGCCATTGGCACTAAATGGGGCTTCTCCCCCCAAATCACCCACTGGCTCTACACCGCAGTCATCAGACCAATACTCACATACGGAGTAGTGGTATGGTGGACCGCTCTTGATAAAAGGACCTACTGCGACAATTTAAGCAAGGTCTAACGAACAGCCTGTCTGTGTATAAGCGGAGCACTGAGATCAACACCCTCAGCTGCACTAGATACACTCCTTAACCTCACACCACTAGATATCTTCAGCAAACAAATGGCCGCCAGTGCAGCCACTCGTATGAGAGCTATCTCCCAATGGACCGAAAACAACATCGGTCACGTTACAATCCTGAATTTATTCGGATCAATCCCCTGTCACTCCGACTACACCATCCCCCAATTGGTTTTTGATAATAAGTGCCAAGTCTCAATCCCACCGAGAACGACCAGGGACGACGAAGAATTTTTGAGAGATGATTCAATTCATTTCTATACAGATGGTTCAAAAACCGAAGAAGGGGTAGGCTGTGGGGTGTACTCAAACCGACTTAACGTAAGTCTCTCGTTCTGCCTTCCAAACCATTGTAGCGTGTTCCAAGCGGAAATTCTGGCGATCAAAGAGGTCCTATCATGGCTAAGAGAAAACGTGATATCCTCAACGAATATCCGGATTTTCTCAGATAGTCAAGCAGCCCTCAAATCACTCGGCGCTGTTTCTACGAACTCAGTAACCGCCCTTAACTGTCGCCTATCTCTTAGGGAGATGGCTGAACAGTTCAATATTCACCTTATTTGGGTGCCGGGGCACAGAGATATCGTGGGTAACTGCAAAGCCGATGAACTCGCCAGAGAAGGAACCGTTCTACCGATCTCAACCAGCAGGTTGAATATTGGTATACCAATCGCTACATGTAAACTTATGCTAAAGCAAGAGGCGATGGACAGAACAAATCACAGGTGGAACAATATCACCACGTGCGTGGCAACAAAACGTATATGGCCAGGAATAGATCCAAAACGCACAAGACATTTGTTATCCATTACCAGATTGCAAGTTAGCTCCGTAATTAATGTCATTACCGGACATTGTCTGATAGGAAGACACGCCATAAGACTTGGCGTTCCCTCTAATGACTTCTGCAGAAGTTGCTTAGATGAGGAGGAGGAGGAGACAATCCCACACCTCCTCTGCTCATGTCCTGCACTCTCTTCTTAAAGAAAGAGGCATCTGGGGAAATATTTTCTCGATGATCCAAGCGATCTGGCGCACACAGATCCCCTGCATCTCCTTCGCTTTATTGTAAGCTCCAAATGGTTTTGTTAAGCGAGGTACTCCCTCGCATAATTTCTATGGTATCACAATGGACCTAGTATTGGTCTAAGTGTGTCGGGTGTATTCCTGACAGCCATTGTAACCTAACCTTACCTAGCCTACAATTTTCTGTTGCACCATTTATGCTCGGCGCTTGTATTTTACAAATTTAATTCACAATTTTGTTGAACGTTGAAGCGAACAAAACTATGAATAACACCGGTCAGCAGCATTTTTGTGCATTGGTTTTACCTAATATATTTTGATTATATAAGCAAATCTATATAAAAAATAGCGATTACACAACGAAAAAAATTTGGTTTTTAAGAAGTTATGGGGGGGGGGGGGGGGGGGTTTCAAAGTAAGAAAAAAGACTTTTTTGTGAATTTTTTCTTGAATATGGATTGAGTAATTTTATTCGGACCTTTTGTACATTATTGAACATATTTTTTTGACAATATAGGGTAATTTTTTAAGCCTGTAATAGAGCTTCCTCCAGAACGTCTTGAGAAAAAAAAAACAATTTGCGATGTTCACCATAACTTTTTTTTTTGTTGACCGTTGTAAGTTTTGTGGGATTCACGATTGCCTTGCAACTAAATTATTGGCTCGAGCACTCACTACCAATCCAAAGTTATTGCGGTGTACGTTCCAGTTACCCAACCCAGTCGAGCTATAAATCAATTTATTAAAGTTGGCAGTTTGTGGGAGATCTTAAGCATCATTTTTGGAAGGAACATAGAAAAACCAGTAGCTTTGATTCTTACACAAAGCGTCCATATGAAACACATTTCCCTGACTTCCAACACTCTGTACACTTTCTTTGAAACAAAAACACCGCAAAATAGTTTTTTTTTTTCAGTTGTTCTATACTATGCTATGCTAAGCTTATTCTTCAATGACGAATAAAATTACTTAATCCATATTTAAGAAAAAAACTCGCAAAAAAAGTCTTTTTTCTTACTTTGAAACCCTAACGTCCCCCCCCCCCCCCCCCCCCCCTTAACATCTTAAAAGCAAAATATTTTCGTTCTGTAATCGCAATTTTTTTTATAGATTTACTTATATAATCAAAATATATTGGGTAAAACCCACGTGCAAAAAAAAAACCACCAGTGTAGTCAAAATAAAAAAATGTTGGCCGTCTGGGCGTTGGTGCGCAGTTTTTTTCTGTTTTTTTTTTTTTCGTACTCTGCGTCCAATAGTATTTATGATTTCTTATGCTTTAGAACATCTTAGTCGAAATCTTTCATCAAAATTTAAATGGCTCTCTATATTATAATTTTCCCGCGGACAGTAAACTTTTTTTCGTACGAAAAAATACGCTTTAGAGTTAATGCTGTGCCTTCTACGCAAAGACATTTTAAATTATTCATAGTAATACAAATTTGTAGAAAAATATACACACAGTCTTTCACCTGTGAAATTCTTTCAAAAATTGAAACAAATTTGTGATTCTCTTTCATATGGTGCAACAGAAACTTACAATAAAGTAGGATTTTCAACATTTTTTTGATTGTAATCTACAACTACAAACTTATTTTCGTGCAACAGAAAATTATATTTCTTAACAAATTAATATTTTGTAATTCACAACTACAATTTTGTAACAACAAAATTCTTAGGAAATACAAAAAATTTTTTTTTACAAATTTGTGATAAAAACGTTTGTAATTTACAATATTGTAAGGTGGTGCAATAGGCCACAGGGCTTTTTCAATGAGTCAACGGATAAAGCTAAAAGTTTGTGTTTACAGCTTTTGCAATTAAACAATCCGGCGGTAGTTGCTTCGGTACGCACATTAAACACCAAAAATAAAAAATCTACAGACATCATAGTAGAAATGCAAAACAGAGATCACGTAGGAAACATTTTAAGAGCAGCATTAAATCTTAAAGGCACAGGCATTTCCTTGCATCGCGATAATCCGGTTGCAGCACGAATGAGAAGAAAAAGGCTTCAGAAACTCAGAACGGAAATTTTGCAGAAAAATAAAAATGTAAAAACACAAATTGTCGGACACCATCTCAAAGTAGGCGATCATGCATTCTATTATGACAACCAAAACATGTTTAAATGTGATGATGACAGGGATAGATTGACAGCAATCCAACACATCATGGGTGACGTTTGCTGGACCAGTGGCTCACAAACCAATTCAGGGCCCCCACTTTGTTTTTAAATGTACTGCCGTCCGCCAATGTAGAGAATATGAAATAAAAAGGAACAAATATGAATAATGTGAAATTAGAATCTTTGCTTATAATATTCATAGCCTAAGCAACAAGAATTTATTTTCGGAATTTTATAATTTTGTTAATCAGTATGAAATCGTTTTTTTATTCGAAACATTTGTAACCAAAGAAAATTGTGGCAAGTTTGGAAGAGAATTTTTAAAATATAATTTTGAATGGATTCCGGCAATTAAAACGCAGGAGAGGGGAAGGGCAAGTGGAGGTTGCTATTTGGGAATAAAAAAGAAGGACATTCATTGTTGCTTTCAGATATATAACGACATTACGTTTTTAGAGGTGCAGTTGGAGCAAGAAAAGTACCAGATATGTTCCATGCTACTTGAATGGTAACAAATGGGATGATGGTATGAGGAACATTACTAACCGTTTAATGCAATCTAATTATCCAAACATTATGCTAATAGGAGACTTGAACGCAAGAGTTGGAGAGGAAGAGGGTATGGCAAACTTAGTTGAAAGAATAACCCGGAAATCGAAGGACGCTGATTCAAATAGGAGAGGTAAAAAGTAATAGACTTGTGTGACACGTTTGGGATGAGGATATTAAATGGAACGAGTGAATGGGATAAAAATGGTGAATACACGTTTGTAGGAGGTCAAGGAAATTCGGTGGTGGATTATTACTTAGCAGGTGGAAGCTGGAACAAATGCATCAAGGACTTTGAAGTGTAACATGTACCTTACTCCGACAACCTACCTATTGTAGTTGTTATAGGACATAAAAGTAAAATGGGTGATGAAAATTTCTGTCTCTCCCTATGCTGAAATGAAAAGATTCTATGGGTTATGTATATAGAAAAGAATTGGATAAAAGGCTGACCGACCAAAGGCAAATTGATTTTCCCACATTGGAAACATTTATAAAATAGACAGTTACACGTTCATATTCCAGCTTAAGGTGAACAACCCATTCTGCTAGATGGTTTGATAATGATTGTAGGAAGGCAAGAGATCTCTCTTTTGAATGGCTGGCAACATGCAAAAACTCGAAGGATTTTTAGAGTATAATGAAGAAATTAATTGGAAGAGTAAATGTCATAAGTCGGAATTTGAGCCCCGATATTCTTCGCAATTATTAAAGGGACCTTCAAAATCCTGGAGGGGTAATACAGTCCTTCCAATATGCTGTCACAGGGATCCAAAATGATATACTCGATGCTACTATTACGGTACAAGAAGTGAGTCAAACACTCTACTGTTTAAAAAAGGGCAAAGCACCGGATCCAGACAACATTCCGGTAGAATTTTATAAGAATGGCACGAACTTGCTGAAAATCAACCTCTGCCACTTAATGAACAAAGTCTTTGAAAACGAAATGGCACCGCAAGGATTCAAAGAAGCATTGATTTTTACGATACACAAGAAAGCATCACTAGCTTACCCAGAAAACTATAGGGGAATCTCGTTCCTGAATGCATCTTATAAAATTTTTACGGCTATCCTCAAAAAGCGGCTAGATGAATGGATAAGGCAGAATAATGGATAAGTCACCTTCCGACTTAAGAATATTTCTTATTTAATTCTTAAGTCACTTCTTAGCTTAAGACTTGTTACATATTTAATTCATAAGTCATTTCCTAGCTTATGACTTGTGACTTATCTAATTCACAAGTCACTTACTAGCATATGAATTAATTTATTTCAAGTTCATAAGTCACTTAATAACTTATGACTTAATGATTTTTTAATTCACAAACTCGCAACCCTGTGGTGTTGTTAGCCAGCTCCTCTGAAAGTCTTCAACTAATGATAAGCCGGCTTGGAGACAACTGTAACCTCTGGAATTTGACAGTTAACCAAGAAAATGCCAAAGCAATGATTTTTAAAAAAAGAGGTGGTAGAAGAAGCCGAAAGGACAAATGCTACCTACTACAATGGCGGAGAATTAGAACTGGTGAATGAGTTCAAGTACATAGGTGTTCTTCTATCGTCAAACCTGAATTTGAGTAAACACTTCAACAAAAAACTAGCAAAGGCAAAAGCTGCAATCGATGCGACGTAGAAGGGATTTTTTTCAAATGGAGCAGTTCCTCATAGCAGTAAATATAGTGTCTTTGAAGCAGTTGCTGAATCAGTTTTGTTATATGGGGCAAAGGTGTGGGGATATAAAGAACATGAAGCAGTAGAGAAGCTTCTTCGGTTCTTTATAAAACGAACTTTCCATATTCCTGCTAATGCGCCAAATTATCTGTTGATGATCGAAACAGGACTTTCACCTTTGTTTATAAAAACATTAAAGTTGCAGATAGACTACATACTGAATGGTAATGAAAATTTGGGGTACAAGGCTGCCAAAAATAAAAAAAAACCTTAAAAGGGGTGGAAAACAAGTCAAGATGGCACGCGGAATGGATGGATCTGGTGCTTCAATGCAAGATGGAGGTTGATCTTAGCATTGGAAATGTAGATAACTGGAGTTCAATCTTATATCAGCTGGTGGAGAAAGTTGATGAACTGACGCTACTGGAGTCCGGGGAAGAAGCAAAAGCTTCGGTACATAGAGCAGTGTACAGTTGCTTGAAAAACAATTTGATAAGGAAAATCTATTTCCATGATAAAAACAGTGTTCAAGCTATATCAATGATGATGAGGTTGAGAGCTGAAATTATAAACCTGAATTACATACCATATAGGGAAGATCCATCATGCCTTGTGATCTGTGCAACAGGAGAGAACGAGAAGATGTCTTACATTTCATTGGAAAATGTCCAATACTAAGTGAAGTGAGGCGTCAGGTATTCGGCCTTTCAGACGAGGAGACTATAACGGAGTTAAACGAGCTGAATGTGGAAAATGCCAAAAATGCGCTATCTTGTAGGAATAAAATGAGGAGTGGTAACTTGATATAACTTACTTATTGTAATTTTTGAATGATCTATGGCGATCATGAATGATAGTCGATCGGGCAGACGGCATAATGCCATGCATATATTTTTTTGTATTCTTTTAAAGTAGTAAAAAATTAATTTGAATAAATAAAAACTATGTAATCTAATAAAATAAAAACTATATCGATAGTTTGTCGATAGCTGTCAGTATGAAAAAAGAAAACTAAAATTGATTAATTTATTCAATGCCAATTCATTTTGAAATAAGGTATTCATTATTTGATACACAGGCGTATCCAACAAAAATTTTGGAGTTTTGTTTAAAAAACAGCTACTCATTCAATGAATTTGACTTCAACCTATAACGATGATCGGCTGAAATTTGTAAAGCGTTCCGAAAAGATCATCTCTGAAAAAACAGAAACTGCAGGTATTCAAAGAAATCAGAGTTGCGAATATTAATCTCTTTTTGCATAATTTCAGTTTTTTCACCATAAAATACAGGATGTTACGTACTTCATGTATTATGCTTTGGGGTGTTATTCTTGGTCATATTCTAAGAAAAAAATTATTCTTAAGTTAAGCTCGTTTCTCAACTTTGACATCACTTTTTGACGATTTAAAAAAAAGGCTATCTTTGGTGTAGCCTGACCTGTGATAAATTCGATATCTCTGTCAATACTGATGATAGAGACCCAATCTTAGACTAATTTTTTTGTATTTTTGTATATATATTTTTTGTCGGAAGGAACTTTTCCATCCAGTTGCAAACATTCTCCCGCATCCAAAATTCGAAATCTCCATCTACTAATGGTGCACCCTGTCCAAGAATCTGCACTGCAATACAGACGTAGTTTCGCAAATTCTCCACAGATGGCCTTTAACATTTCACTGATTTTTTTTATTGGTAGAAATACCAACTGATGAATGGTGGTACTCTTCTTGCACATGTATACATGTAACGAGACAGTAAAGAGATTAGTACATTAAAATTAACTTAAATGGACAAGACGAAAGAATATAGGACAACAGATACCAAACAGAAATATGAAAATGTTGCCTCTCATTTTGACATGTACTGTATTGGATGTGTGTGTTGCCTGCGTAACCTGGAATTTTCATTCAATCGTGGATTATCGTTTATTCCGATGCATAAGAGTATGTAATTGATGTTGTTCTTGTTCCTTGTTCATATGTAAATTTGTTCTCGTGAGTATGGTGCGGGCATGCAAAGCGCAAACTTAATCACGATTTTTTCTTGATAGTGAGTTTTTCTTTTAATTGTGTTTACTTGTAGATTAATTGAGTGTGGTTGCTTAAACTTCGTGGTAGTTTGGTGTTTTTTCTTGTATGGATTTTAGTGGAATAGATGCGTCGCATTTCCCGCAACTATGTATGTTGAAATGTTTTTTGAGATGGATGGATGATGGAATATATATGTGCCTACCCATATATTGTAGGACTGATAAGTGTCTTGTTACTCTTTTTGATTATTGTTTCCATGTACGTCACTTAATAATCTGCCAAAACCATATCACCCTATCATCTGTTGTAAATGCCTTTTACCGTACGAATGAAAAACCGATAGCCAAAAAGAAACGACGAACGAGAGAAGCTTAACGGAAAGGAGATGAGAAAGATCACGACCACGCAACTGCTACGACATCATCGCGACGCATCGATCTCCCCTTAACTATTTTCCTTTAATTTGTACCCATTGAATTAAATGTAATATTTTTACATTGTCTACTTAAGGCTAGGTGTCCCTTGCATTTTTCATTAAAATTTAAAAGGTGCGTTGACTTATTGATTCATAACTTTTGCAATTTTCTTGATAATTTTATGAAACAAAATGTATTGTAAAGATAATAAACACACAAACATTTGTTTATCATTCAATCACTGTTTGATCTTTGTCTATGACACACGTATTGTTGATGTAGTAAAATGAATTCATCGTGTTCCATTTGCTTAAACTCAATACCAAACTCCGATTTTGTATCGTGTGGCATTTGTGGTTTAAAATTACATGATGCGTGTTTAAAACTCAATTTTAATATTGTTAGTTTAATTAAAAACAATGAAAACTTTTTTTATAAGTGTGAAAACTGCAAAAACATTGACACATCATTGCTCGCACACAAGATTTCTGATCTCTTTGCATTTATGCAAGAGAATATGAAATCTCTCTTGAACAATAATAAATTACCGCCCAACGCAAAAGGTAAACAAAGTTTGACGAAAGTGCCGGTATCCTCTTTAAACGTAAGTCGCTCTATTCGAGATACCACTCGCGACCAAAGAAAATTGAAAGCTGTGGATAACGCCAAAAAACCCACATCTAAGGATTGCACACTCTCACCCTTTTTGTTGGAACATCATGCTAAGAAAGGTAAAATAAATCCAAATGCAGATGCAATAAGGTGCAAATCTTTGAGCAATAACAAAGGTATTAAAAGTCTTCAAACATCAAGTCCAAATCTCACTGCTGGTGATCAGTTTGATAAAACCCGTAATGTTGGTGCTCTTGCTGAAACCTTAAATGCTGTTGTTGTTGCTGGAGCTGATGATTCGTATGGAGTTAAAACTAACGTCAACGGCTTATCTGATAGTGCTGTTGTTGTTAATGATATTGCTGTACCAGGTGTTAGTATTGAGTGCTGTACTAGGGATGTTCATGCAAGTACTAGAGATGATATCGATGTTATCGATGTAACTGATGTTATCGATGTTACTGAGGTTATCGATGTTACCAATGTTGATAAAAATTCTGGGTCTTCTGATGGCATGGCAAGTAGTATCAGGCACAAAGCAGAAAATACTATTTTTGGTAGAAATTCATCGTGTGGTAGCCTTCGAGTAGCACATAGATTCAAATTTTTCCATATTGGAAGTTTTCGATATACTACTACTACAAAAGAAGTTATCGATTTTATGTCAGCTAGCTTGGAAGTTGATGAATCACGTCTTTTGTGCCATAATTTATCAAAATCGGAAGACATTGAGCGTAAACGTGGCTTCATAAACTTTAAAATTGGAGTTCCCGTTGATTTTGCGCCTCTGGTTTATGCTGAAAACTTTTGGCCAATAGGGGTCAAAATTAGACCGTTTGTTTTTAAGTCAAAAAACTCTTCAGATGCAACGAAAACAACGATGACCTAACGAATATTGAATATCCTTATGAACCTAAAAGTCTTTCATCACTAAAAATCTATTTCCACAATGCCAGCGGTCTCAGAACCAAAGTTATCGATCTTTTTAAAAACACATGTATTGCATGTTATGATGTCATTGTGATTGTTGAATCTTGGCTCTACAACGGAATCGCATCTTCAGAACTTTTCAATTGCAACATGTACAATGTTTTTCGTCGAGATCGTTGCAAATCATCAAGTGAACGTGGTGGAGGAATTTTAATTGCTGTTCGATCTCATTTATGCTGTAAGGAAATCGTTCTGCCATCTTTGGACCAGGAACAACTTTGTATCTCTGTCAAAACTGATATATTGTGTAAAACAAATCTATTCATTACTGTTAGTTATGTGCCTCCAAGCAGCCCCATAGAACTTTATGAAAAGCATTTAAATAACATTGATTTCGTAAATAATTTATGTTCTTTAGGTGATAATATTTGTGTTGTAGGTGATTTTAATCTGGGTGAGATTAAATGGGAATGGTCTGAATCAGATAAAATGCTTTTCCCATTAAATATGAAAAAAGATGTTGAAATTATATTTATTGATTCTTTATTTTCCTTAAACTTAAATCAAGTGAATTATATTGAAAATTCTTTAAATAAAATATTAGATTTAGTTTTTATATGTTGTGATGAATTTAAAGTCAATCTAACTAATGTACCCTTTTCTTTGTTAAATGACTCTATTAATCACAAAGAACTGTTTTTTGAAATTGAGTTTTATACTTATTTGTTAAATGATGCTAAACCAAGTGTAAAATCCTATAATTTTTCAAAGGCAAATTTTGTTGAATTGAATAATTATTTCTCTAGTATTGAATGGCAAAATATTTTTATGTTACTTGATCTAAGAACTATGTATAACCGCTTCATTGAAATTGCAATAACAGGTTTTGATAGATTTGTCCCTCACTCTTCTAGTAAAAAATCTTCGAATTCGCCGTGGATTAATAAACAGTTGCGCAATTTAAAAAGAGAGAAGCGTAAAGCATATTCGACCTTCACTAAATCAAAAAATCAAATCGATTACGATCGTTTTAGTAAGTTACGGAAAGAATTTGTGGTTCTAAGTAAGTTTTTATATAAGGCATACATCTTGGATATCGAAAGCAATATTAAGAATAATTCAAAATCATTCTGGTCCTTTATCAATTCCAAGAGAAATTCAGTAGGGATTCCAAATACGATGTTTTTCAAAGGTGTTGAATCATCGAGCTTGGAATCCACCGTTGAATTGTTTTTTGACTTTTTTAAATCAATTTACTCTCATTCTGAGTTTAATAGCAATTCCTTAAATAACCTCACAAGTAGGATTGATATTGGATCCATCGTATTAAGTTATACAGATGTTATCTCCGCGTTGAAGTCTCTTAAACCAAACTTTAGTGCAGGTCCAGATAATATTCCACCCGCTGTGCTTAAATATTGTTGCGAATCATTGGGGACTCCATTACTCCAAATATTTAATAAATCCCTCCATGAGGGCAATTTCATTGAAGAATGGAAAATTTCTTACCTGATTCCTATTTACAAGTCGGGTTCGAAGAATGATGTTGAAAATTATAGGGGAATTTCTAAATTATCTGCAATTCCTAAATTGTTTGAAAGCATAGTCAAAAATAAGCTCGTTTTCCTGACGTGTGAGTATTTGTCAGATTTACAACACGGTTTTGTCTCAGGTCGATCTACTGTTACCAATTTATCCGTCTTTACCTCATACGTCACCGAAGCTATGGAACAAAAATTTCAAGTCGATGGAATTTATACGGATTTCAGCAAGGCTTTCGACTCTGTGAACCACCAAACACTAATAAAGAAACTTGAAATTTTTGGATTTCATTCCAATATTCTTTGTTGGTTATCCTCATACCTATCTGATAGAATACAACTTATTAAGATTGGTAATATTTGCTCAAGAAAAATACATTGCATATCAGGCGTGCCCCAAGGTAGTCACCTCGGCCCCCTCCTTTTCTTGATTTTCATTAACGACATAATCTCTGTCATTAAGTATAGCGAATGCCTATTATATGCTGACGATCTGAAACTGTATTTGAAAGTGGCGAGTCTGGTTGATTGCGAACACATTCAATCTGATCTTAATTCTCTCACAACATGGTGTCAGATTAATTGCCTTAAATTAAATATTAAAAAGTGTAATGTAATTTCGTTCTCTAGATTGTCTAATAATTTGCTTTTTAATTACGTAATTGAGTCCCAGACATTAGTTCGTGTTTCAAATATTAAAGATTTAGGTGTAATTCTTGATTCTTCACTTTCATTCAAAAGCCACTTCGATTATCTTGTCCCTAAAGCAAACTCATTGGTGGGCTTTATAAAACGAAACGGAAAAGATTTCAAAGATCCATTCACGCTCTTATCCTTGTTTACATCTCTTGTCAGGCCACTTTTGGAATATGCAAGTGTTGTCTGGAGTCCCGCATATAAGGTTCATTCAGACCGGATTGAAAAAATTCAAAGACGGTTCACTAAATATATATTTAGGAAAATGCGTTGGGACTTCAGTCCTACATACGAAGCTAGATGCCAGTTACTTGGGATAAAGTCTTTGGAGACTCGACGTAAAGTCCATAGCATTATGCTCATTAGAGACTTACTTTGTTACCACATAAAATGCCCTGCGTTGCTTACGTTAGTACCAATATATATTCCCGCTAGACCAATGCGAACAAGATATTTTCTATTTCAAAGACCTCATAGAACTATTTATGGTAGTAATGAAACAATATCTAGATCTGTTGTTAATTTCAATGAAGTATCTTCAAATGTTGATTTGTTTAATCTTAGCCGAACTCAATTTAAAACTGAAATATTATTATTGTTCATTTTTTAATAAGCTCTTGGAGTGCTGTTTTCTGTTAGCTGTATTACTGCTTGTAGAAATAAATTAAATTAAAATTAAAAAAAATAAAAAAAATTAAAATAAATGCTGAAAGTTATTCCCTAACGGTTTTTATAGGGACCGGAAGCCGTTTTTTTGATTGAAAATTTCGATTTGTTCACTATTTTGGTCGGGGCATCCGTATTTATGAACTTTTTCTTTTTTTCTTTTTCGTTTTATAACTAGAAAATATATATGCAACTAACCATCGAGCGTTTTTTTTTTAAATTTTGTCTCCTTATATGAAAAAAACCTTCCTCAATTTGTTGTAATTTTTCGGTTTTCAGCATACTCTTTTGGCAATAACTTTGCCGTTTATTAATATTTTTTCATGAAATAAAAAGTAAATAGTAGATAGATATCAGGCGCATCTTATAAAATCATTAGTCATAGTTTTGAGTGTTTTGAAACAGGTGTTATGATGAGAAGTTTGTGAAACTGCCTTTTTTTAGCTTATAAGGCATGGGGCAAGGCGTGGGTGTTTTCAAGTGCATATATATATACATTTTTTTGAAGGTAATAAAGCTCCTCAACTAACCATCGAGCCCAAAATCAATATTTTTTTCTCCAAACCGCTAAAATTCAATTTCAATAAAGTCATATTTGCAAACGATTTCTGAGGAACGAGAAGCCAAAACAACCTCAATTTTTTTTTGGTATTTTTCTTTGATATAATCTCAATCAGTTTCAATTAAAAAATATACTCTTGTGGTCACAGAATTTGAAATATTAATTCTAGAAAAACTGTCTACTTTGGGTTTTTTACTAGAAAATCTTGCTTAAAAACATATACATACGCATTTTAGTTCGAAGCAAATCCGCCACCAAGTTTAGCGCCGATTTCTCTTTTTGACTGTTCTCTGTTCTCTATGATTTGAAAAAGGAGTATCGCTCAGATGATCTTATGCGTTATGCATGCATACATATCATCTATATTCTATATTCTATACCTATGACCTTATTTTGTGATTTTTTGTGCTATTCATTTCTCATTACAAACTGTGTGCCTGTTGTTTTCTTTTTTTGCTGGTAGCAGTAGCTTGCATTGTAAAAAAAAGTTTGAAATGAGGAAGAATTGAATGAAACGGACATAGGCAAACGCACAAAGGGAAAGGGGTGAGAAAATAGCACCACTGCACTAATAGAATGGAATTTCTTGGTCAAGTGTACGCAACTTGATGAGAGTGTGTTTCATTTTTTTTTCTTCAGCTAAAAATTTTATTAGTCGATATATATGTTAGTAAATTATAGTAAATTTAAAGTTCTATCTATTTAATGGTGATTGAAAAAAATCCTAAGAACTCCCACAAAAAACAGGCCGTTTCATAAGATGGCTTCTTTAAATCTCAATTATGGTTATGGCCCACAAGATTACAGTTTTTGTTCAAATTTCAAATGAATAATAAAAAATAATAATAATTGTAACGGAAAATTTTTTAAATCAAATTTAACTTGAAAAATTTTGAATTTTCTGAGGGAATTTTCTGTCCTTTGATTGCAGTTTTTAAAAAACATCCATTCCTTTATTTTCTTAAAATATATCTTCTTGCAAATTGAAATTAAAATGGATACAAGTTATTGGTTAGAAAAAAAAAAAAAATTAAAAATTAAAATAAATAAATGAAAAAAAAAATGAGTACCTACCTATTATCTAAGTTCCCAAGTTATCCCCTTTTTCATTAATTTTGCTGATCAAACTAAGCCAAGAAACTGACCGACATTTAAATCACACAAATATCATGTTTTCCACATCCGCAAAAACACAAGATAAAAAATATCGACCCTACAACATCTTCATTATTTGTTATTATCTGTATTTATCTCAGCAAGCAAACTGACAAAAAAAGTAACCGGTTTTCTTTTTTTTTTCCTGACTTGACACAATATTTTTATTCTCAACCCATCCAAAAACAAGAAATCGTAAAAAATGTTCATTCGGACATATTGTGTACATACAAATATCTTCGTCAGTGTGCCTTATGATATCTGTTTTTTATATGCCTACTTGCATGCTCGTATAATGTTCACCCCTTTGTACTGCTTATGCAAGTGCGTAATTCTTTTCTAGTTTCTGGGTCTGGCTACTGGCTGTTGCCGAGACCAAAGAGAGAGAGAAAATAGGAAGAATTTGAAATCGCACGCGACGATGGCAAGAGGGACTACTTTTAAGAGAATAAAATGATCTACTAATACAAGCAAACACTTTTACATGAGTTCTGAGTTCGCTAAAAATGTCCACCTAGCCTTAATATCTAAAAAAAAAACCTAATTTGTAAACTTAAGAACAGTGAAATATAAATTTGCTAATCAGTTCTACTGAATTAAACTGTCTTTTGTCGGCGCACCTCTCCCACATGGTGTCAGAAGTGGTTTTTCCTGCCCCTAATTTCCATAAATTTGATTTCGGATTGTGAAATATCGAATAATTAGACAATTGATTTGAAAAATAATACTATTAAATTATATATTGCATGAAAATAAAGAAGGAATTTGTAGTGGCATACAAAAGAAAAAGTAGATAACATGTGAAAGTAACGTTACCTGTGAAAGTGCTCTGTGAAAAGAAAAAACAAAATCATTCCATTACCCATTAAAAAAAAGAAAAAATTATTCTTTATGAACAAAGTCTGCACAAAGGAATGACCAATAGGAGCAAACATATAAAACCGACAAGTATCATTTGTTATTAAGCTCGAAAACTTTAAATTTTTAATTTGGGTAGATCATACATTATAATATATGCATTAAATGAAGTTGGAAGAACTGTCTGTTAAAAAGCTTCAATTTCTTTTAAAAAAACCTGGTTTATCGTCAAGTTGTAGATTGAAGAAAGATTTAATAGAAAGGTTAGGAAAAGCCCTCATGTCAGATTTTGAAGAAACGTCATCCAATACAGATAGTACAGATAACAGTGAAAACGAAAGCGCACGAGACGGTATACACATTGAAAACGTAAAAGACGTTAATCCGATTAAAATCGATTCAATTAAAAACGGAATAGTAAACGGAATAATAAAATAACGAAAACCTTAAATCCGTAGAAATGTCGCGAAACAATAATTTTGTATTTAAAGACGTAGAAAATTCAATTGAAACTTTTAATGGTGAAACGGGAAAAAAAATTTCAGACTGGTTAAAAGAATTTGATGAAATTTCAAGTGTATGTGGGTGGTAAAAAAAACAGCAAAGACCAAGAACCTAATAAACAACGTTGTGTGAATTGTGGAGCGAAGAATCATAACACAAATGCTTGCCCTTTCAAAGAAAAAGGCTCTCGATGTAATTGTAATGATTTTGGACATCTGTCAAAGAACTGTCCAAAAAAAGTGATATGTGATGATCAGAAGATACGATAATTGGTACAGAAATTTTAAAACATGCAAATTTGAACATCGATAATGGACAAGTTAAATTAAACCCTACATTCTCAAACTCAAGTGTCAACGAACTTAACGAGTGCGATATCCTTAAAATAAAACCTAACGTTGTGAGATGTGAAGAAACTTTTGACTTTAATAAAACTCAAAATAGTGAAATAAAAAATTGTCTCAAAAATGCTATTGAAAATTATTTGCCGCAGAAGACGGAAAAATCATGTGTTTAAATGAATATCGTTCTAGAAAATGAAAAGCCTATCTACCAACGTGCCAGAGGAGACTAGCTCCAAAAGAAAAACAAATCGTCCAATTAGAAATATCGAAATGGTTGGACGAGGGCGTCATTGTTCCTAGTAATTCTGATTTCGCGAGTCCTATTGTGCTAGCCTAAAAAAAGGACGGCACTTATCGCGTTTGCATTGACTATAGAAAACTTAACACGAAAATTATTAAAATACGCTATCCTCTTCCGCATATGGAGGATGTTCTCGATGAAATTTACAACGCCCATGTATTTACGACCTTAGACTTAAAAAAATGTTTCTTCCACGTTGACATTGCTCCTGAAAGTAGAAAGTATACCTACATCCTTTTTAACACTTGATGCGCAGTATGAGTTTTGTAAAGTGCCATTTGGACTTTGTATATCTCCTTCCGTTTTTCAGGAATATATAAACAAAATCTTTAAAGATCTCATCCTTAAAAAAAACTGGTACGCATTTACGTTGATGATTTTATAATCGCCTCGCAAGATGAACACGAAAATTTTGATACGATAATGTTAGTTTTAGACGTCGAGGCTAAAAACGGTCTTCAATTCAATTGGAAAAAATGCAAATTTATGCTAAGGTCCATAGAATTTTTGGACATATTGTTGAACACGGTACGGTTAAGCCCTCGATCGAAAAAACTTAAGCGGTTAAGAATTTCCCTGAACCCAAAAATGTCAAACAAATGCAAAGCTTTCTAGGATTAACGGGATTTTTCCGAAAGTTCATAGCCAATAGTAGGTATGGGGGCATTTAGGGCTGGGAATTTTGTCGCGTGCCATTTGGGGTCTTATCAGTGGTTCGTTGGGGTCTTATGAGTAGTTTGGCCGGATGGTGTATGTTGTTTTGTTAGAAGGTCAAGTTTGGGGTCTTATCAGTAGTTTGGACAGATGGTGTGTGTTGTTTTGTTAGAAGATCAAATGGTTGTTATGGTTTTGTTAGTTTTGAAGGTTGTTGTTCTATTTTTAGATTTTTGAGAAATGTTGTTTACGGTGCGCAGCTCTTGGCAATAGGGATTTCGTTATCTGGTGTATTATGAAGATATTTGAACTGGCCGCTGGCTAAGGCTTTGTTTTTGAGATTCTCTTATCTTGGTTGTGGACTGTGGTACGGTGCCGTGAAATAACGTCGTGCGTAATAAGGTCCAAGGGGCTTTATTACCATTTGTCTTTGGAAATAACGTCGAATTGCACTTATTTTCTAATTCGACTTTATTTCGCAGAAAAAAATTTGGTAAGTGGAAATAGTGTCGATCTCTGGAATCGGGATATTTGTGAAGTGTGCTATGTCAAATGTAACATAAACTTTAAGTGATCGGTATTAGGTAAAATAAAAGATTTTTTTTCAGCTTACTGATTGAAGAAGTCAGAATGAAATGCGATGCTCATGCAAGTTTTGAAGTATTCTTTCAATAACAAAAAACGGTCATAAGTTTTTTTTTTGGCTCATTTGTAAGAAAGCAGACGTCAACCGATTTAAAAAATAACTGCATTTGCTGAAGTCCAGTAGCACATCCAAAAACTGGAAAAAATTACCTCGCTTAGGAAGGTTCCTTGAAAGTATGCTATTGAATCCCTGCAAAGACCTGGTTGTCCTATAGTCAAAGCATTTTGGCACGATATTTTTTCGGGTCCTTCCTATATTTGAAGAGAGCAATGGTTTTTGGAAGTAAATCCCTCTTATTCAGCAATTCTTTGGACGCATTACAATTAATTTCCAAAAACCATTGCTCTCTTCAAATATAGGAAGGACCCGAAAAAATATCATGCCATAATGCGCTTTTTTTCGAATTCGACTTCATTTCTTTTTTTATCGACGTCATTGCCAATTTGCCAGGGATATAAGTTGACTCTTGTAAATGGTGCAATTCGACATTATTACCACATAGAAATAGAAATAAAGCCGTTTCGACTTTTTTTCTCACGATTTTTTTTCACGGCACCCTGTGGTACTATTTCATGATACTGTAACGTGCGCTTAGTTCGAAAATTAAAACTTCACTTTTCAATTTATTTCAACCACTTTTATTCAGTATTTATACTTAATTCGATCTCAACTCGACTTTTGGACTATCACTTGTAGACAATTTACTCTTCACTTTATCACTCTATAATCAAAACTCCCTCTGGTTGCCTCGGGCGGGCTATTTATATCGAATGACATGCCATCTAGAACTCTCCAGTAACTTCCACATGGTCTGCAACTCTCCACTGTTTTGGCTGTCAAACATTTTCTCTCCTAGAATTTCTACACTTACACTAGTGCTCCCAGATGTGTTTTTCGGTTGAACGTTTTCGGTTAGGAAATTGGTATTAAATGTTGGGTTCACGTTACACTGCCCCCTCCTTAAGATTGTTCGTCCCGAATAATTCCATCTGCAGCCTCGCCACTATATCGATGCAGCCTGTCACAATGAACTACTTTTAACTTGCCTCTTAGTCCTCTTTGGATGCGGTAAACCACGTCGTTAATCCTCGTGACAACAGTATAAGGACCTTCCCAGTTTTGCTGAAGTTTCGGTGACAATCCCTTTTGACGATGCGGATTATAGAGCCACACACGATCTCCTGCTTGGAATCCTGACGTTGTCGCTTTTGTGTCGTACCGTGTCTTCATCCGGTCGCTGTAGGTTTTCATCCGTTCCCTTGTTCTTTTATGGATGTCAGCGAGCCTCTCCTTGAGGTCATCCACATACTCGTTTGTGTCCTGTGGCTCCTCTGTGGGGCATCCAAATTTAAGTTCGCTGGGCAGCCGCATGGTTTTCCCGAATAGGATGTCAGATGATGTTTGTCCTGTCGAGCTATGTACTGCACTTCTATAGGCCATCAGGAATAGCGGTACGTGCCTATCCCAGTCTCTTTGGTAGTCGCCTACGACCTTCGCGAGGTGTTCTTTCAAGGTCCGGTTGAATCTTTCAACCATCAGATCAGATTGTGGATGAAGCGGTGTGGTTCTCGTTTTCTTAATGCCAAGTAGTCCGCACACTCCTTGGAAGATGTTTGACTCAAAGTTCCTCCCTTGGTCAGAATGGAGTTCCATAGGCACGCCAAACCTACTCACCCAGTTAAACACAATCTGGTCGACCACCGTTTTGGCCTCTTGATTTGGGATGGCATACGCCTCAGGCCACTTGTTAAAATAGTCCATTACAACCAGAATGTACTTGTTTCCAGCGTTGGTCTCTGGAAAAGGCCCAGCCACATCTACTGCAATCCTCTCAAAAGGCGATCCAACGTTGTACTGATGCATCTTACCTTGAATCTTCCTACCAGGTCCTTTGGTTGCAGCACACTTGTCACATGTTCGGCACCACTTCTCCACGTCATCTCTAGCATGCAGCCAGTAGAACCGATGTCGCACCTTCTCCAGTGTTTTATTAACTCCCAGGTGACCTCCAGAAGGTCCGTCGTGCATCTCCCGAAGAACTTCACTGACTTTCGATTGCGGTACGATAAGCTGCATCACATATGATTTACCATCAGCGGACTCCCATTTTCGCCTGAGGACACCTTCTTGTACATATAGTGAGTCCCACTGTGCCCAATAGGCTTTGAGAACTGGACTCCTGTCGGAAATGTCACCCCATTCAGGTTTCTCCTCATTTTCTTTCCATGCGAGAATGGGTTCGATATCTGGGTCCTCCTGTTGAGCAGTCCTCACTTCCTCATTGCTCCATCCGCATATTGGGTCAGCTCTTAGTCGCTGAGCGGTAATATTTTCTTTGTCTTCTTGACGCCTACAATGCTTGCAATCCACTTTGCAAGGTCTTCGGGATAATGCATCGGCGTTTGAGTGCAGCTTTCCTCTGCGGTGTTGGATCTGGTAGTCATAGGTCTGCAATCTTTCTATCCACCTTGCGACTTGACCTTCTGGATTTTTGAAGTTCAACAGCCAGTTCAGAGCACCATGGTCTGTCCGCAGAAGGAATTTCTGTCCATAGATGTACTTATGGAAGTGCTTTGTTGCCAAGATGAGAGCTAGCAGTTCCCTTCTGGTCACGCAGTAGTTTCTTTCGGGTTTCGATAGGAGCTTGCTGTAGTATGCCACCACTTTCTCCTCGCCATCATGCACTTGGGATAGTACCGCCCCGATTCCAACGTTGCTTGCATCTGCGTCGACGATGAATGTTTTGCCAGGTGTTGGATGTGCCAGCACTGGAGCGTTACAGAGGTGGTATTTGAGTTCCTGGAAAGATTTCTCACACTCACCTGACCATTTAAACTGCTTCCCCTTTTCGGTGAGCTGATGCAAACTCTTTGCAACTCCAGCAAAGTTCTTAACAAAACGTCGGTAATATGTGGCAAGTCCCAGAAAGCTTCGGATTTGATGTTTGTCCTGTGGTGTTGGCCAATTTTTGACGGAGTCAACTTTTTCAGGATCAGTCTTTACTCCTTGGGATGAGATGATGTGTCCCAAATACTTGACTTCGGTTTTGAAAAGTGCACATTTTTCTGGATTCAGTTTAAGGTTAGCCTCTCGAAGTCTCTGAAACACGGCTTTTAGGTTCTTGCAATGTTGGTCAAATGTTTTCCCGTAAACAATGACATCGTCCAAGTAGACTAGGCACGCTTTCCACGTCAGTCCTTGAAGAACGCACTCCATTAAACGCTCGAATGTTGCCGGAGCGTAACATAGCCCAAACGGCATAACTTTAAACTGCCAGAGCCCATTACCTGTAGAAAACGCCGTCTTTTCCCGATCATCAGGGTGGATGTCAACTTGCTAATATCCGCTCTTTAAGTCCAGCGTCGAGAACCACTGCGCTCCCTCCATGGCATCCAGGGTATCACTGATTCTCGGCAGGGGATAGCTGTCCTTCTTAGTTACATCATTCAGCCTTCGGTAGTCCACACAAAAACGAGTGCTTCCGTCTTTCTTTTTCACTAGCACCACTGGTGACGCCCAAGGACTTTTGGAATTTTCGATAAGACCGTCCTTCTTCATTATTGTTATCAT